>PVJC01009920.1:20835-44941 GCA_004026665.1 Murina feae
TCTTGGCTTTCTGAATATCCTCTTTTGAAAAGTGTCTATTTAGGTCCTTTGCCCATTTTTTGATTGGATTGTTTGTCTTCTTTTTGTTAAGTTGTATGAGTTCCCTATAAATGTTGGAGATTAAACCTTTATCAGTGATAACATTGGCAAATATGTTCTCCCATGTAGTGGGTTTTCTTGTTGTTTTGTTGATGGTTTCCTTTGCTGTGCAGAAGCTTTTTATTTTGATAAAGTCCCATTTGTTTATCTTCTCTTTAGTTTCCAATGCCCTAGGAGCTGTATCGGTGAAGAAACCGTTTTGGCATATGTCTGAGATTTTGTTGCCTTTGTATTCCTCTAGTATTTTTAATTCACAAATATTCATGGAATATCTGTGGCAGAGCATTGTATTAGACCATGATGATCATAGTCTTGTCCTTGAAGGTTCAGCTGGTGATCAGAGAGATAACACAATCACAGAAAGTATACAGTGCACCACTAACTATGCCCAATGCATGGCTGTCTGAGAATGCTCTTCTCCTAATTAGGTAGTTCTAAGCCAAGTCTTTGAGGAGATAGGTCATGGCAGTGGATTAGTTGAAAGAAGAGAAAAGATTACTCCTGGTGGAAGTAATAATATGTTCAAGAGAACGGAGTAAAGTATTGCCAACCATATAATGAAAGCAAGACAAATTGATTGGAGAGGAAAGGATGAGGTTGGAATAAGGAAAGATAAGACTGGAGAGGGGCAAGGAATGTGGTTGGGTTTGGATAGAGCCTTGAGGTCTAACTGGTCTGAGGACCTAGATTTCATAAGCAAGGCTCTCTCAAGGGACTCCGAGGCTTCTCTGGGGTGGAAGGGACAAGAGAACAGTTCTAGAATCAGCAGTAGATATCACAATTTCAAAGGAGGCCACTTTTCCAGGCCAGAATCCCAGTACTTGTTTGGATGAGTGCTAGATGAGTAACGGAGATGCAGAGTACCGAACGATATCCGATCAGAGACAGGGAGAATTTCATAGGACAGGCAGGGTTAAGCTGGAAATGCAACTAGCAACATATTTTGTTTTAGTTGGTGAAGGGGCTGCCAATGATTGCTGCGTTTTGGGTTTTTCAAAGGGCTCAAAGACTCAGCATAACCATGTGGAGACTGTGCCCACCCAGGCGTGTGTCAGAGTGTGGGGTTGTGGTATATGGGCACTTAGCCTGCCAGCAGAGATGTTGATTAGCAGATTTCCCCTCTCCTTGGTGATACACCAAGTTTCTGTTCTCTAGAAACTGGAATGAGACTGACTCATTTCATTCAAGACACCAAGCGTCTGTGAGTAGTGACTTTCAGTCCCCAACAGCCTTGGGCAAACATGAACTGGCTGACCTACATTGCCCTCCCGAGTTTGTTTCAAATGAATCCTTCACTTTGCGCGAAGTGGGGGCCTCCTTGGTCCTTGGTTCCTCTGTGTACAGCCTAGTGCGCTTAGGAATTCTTACTTTTCTGCCTTTATCTATTAATTTTTTAATTCTTCGTAAGGAAAGTCAGCTTCTAGTAGAATTGTCATTTTGTTACACAACCCTGATAACAGACTTTAAAAAAAAAGGACATTTCAGAACATGCTAAACAGTGATGAGTAAGTCAGGACTCGTTTGTGTTGGAGACATGGGCGATACTGTAATGGGAGATACTGTATTGTTACCTTTATTTTCATTTCTGCATCTGGGGCTCAGATGATGGATCACAGAGGAGTTTATTGTACATCTTTGACATTATCAAATAATGTTTTTAATAATGCTTTATGAAATAACCTGGAAGAATGTGCAAAAGTGAGATTAAGTGGAAAAAAAAAAGCAAAATTGAAGTAGCATTGAGTACACGATTATAACTTTGTAGTACTACAAATTTATGAATTAAAGAAATAGATAAAGTGAAACATAGAAAGTAAAACATACCAAATAAAAAGTAAAATATACCAAAATATAAATAAGGCTTTATTTAGACAGAGAAATGGAGCTTTTAACTTAACGGCTTAGTTATTACTTCTATGCTATGTTTTCAATTTTTAAAAATAAAATCTATAATAATTATAACATTTATATAATGTATAATAAAAATAACATTTATTAGAAAAAATAAGTTGGCCTCAGATCTTTCTATTTCAAACCGAGGAAGCAGAAGAAACTCCTAGAAGGAGTCTAGTTACTAAGTGATGTCTGAAAGATCTATTTTATTCATTCTCTGTAATTACTTCCATCTATAAAAGAAGCGTGGTTATCTTATGCCTTTGGGTTTTTTAAATAGTTTAAGGAATGAAGATTGTAAGGTCATTATTCTGCAGCCTGGACCCCCAAGTGTGAGCAGCACCTTTGTCTAAGCAACGAAATGGTGCCTGCACCGGCACACAGGGCAGGAGCACAGGGAATGGGCTCAAGCCCCGGGCCTCACACTCTCAGGCCGCGGGTTTCTTCTCGCGTGTACGATCTGAGCCAACGAGGGTGATCTTATGTTGGATCTCTTCTTGCCTTTGAATTCTGTGACGCTGCCCTGCCTATATTTGTGCTGTGCTCTATACCCAAATCTAGGGTCTGTACCAGGAGAAGGATGTGAACCTCCGTTTTTAAAACCCTGGTCATGCTTCATCCTGATCAACTTCTGAGTGGGGATGAGTTCAGCTGAACTGTTAAGGAGGTACTTCCAGAGACCCGCTCATCCCAGAGCAGGCGAGGCACAGTCCTGAACTGCCCGTTCCCCAGTCTTCTCTCTCTCCTCCCCACTTTTCAACAACCAGCCCAGATGTCATTGCCATCTCTGTCTCTTGCCACTGGTTATGTGTATGACCTTTGGGTTAGGAAGATCTCGGTTCAAATCCCTGCTCTGCTACTTGCTGTCTGTGTGGCCTTTGATGAATTCCTTAAACTCCCAGAGGCTCAGTCTTCTTATCCAGAACTGAGCCGGCTGCTGCTGCACTCCTCCCAGGTGGTGGGGATGGAGGAAGATCATCTCCATCAAGCACTGCATAGGGTTTGGCCATAAGCGTAATTTCTCCCACTGAGTGGAGGCTGCCTCTCCCACCTCCCAAGTGTCTCATGCAGCCAGCCCTGGGCTCGAGCACAGCAGTTGTCAGAGCACCATTGGGGTGCAGCTCTGATGATTAGAGTTTCCTTTATAATGAGCTAAAACCTGTCTTCCTGTGACTGCTCAGCCACTGTTTTGAACTGGAATTTTCTATATGCACCTAAAGAAAAGAGGAGATAAAAGTTCATTTCAATTCTGCTTTGCAACCAACAGTTACTTAATCTCTTATGAGTAGCTGAATAAAAAGATTTTTTCCCCCAGTTAACTATAGTAAATTGAAAGAGCACTGAACACAGAAAAAGGAGGGCTAAGCTTTAGTCCTGGCTCTGCCATTAAAAAGTTATTTTGCACCCTAGCCAGTTTGGCTCAGTGGATAGAGCGTCGGCCCTTGGACTAAAGGGTCTGGGGTTCAGTTCCAGTCAAGGGCATGTAGTTCGGTTGCAGGCTCACTGTCTGGCCCTGGTCTCTCTCACATTGATGTTTCTCTCACTCTGCCTCTCCCTTCCCCTGCCTCTAAAATAGAAAATCAGTGGCCCTAGCTGGTTTAGCTCAGTGGATAGAGCATTGGCCTGTGGACTGACGGGTTCCTGGTTTGATTCCAGTCAGGGGCACGTGCCTGGGTTTCGGGCTTGATCCCTAGTAGGGGGCGTGCAGGAGGCAGCCAATCAATGATGTTTCTATCTCTCTCTCCCTCTCCCTTCCTCTCTGAAATCAATAAAAATGTTTTTTAAAAACTCAAGGGAAAAATATCCTCTGGTGAGGATTAACAACAATAAAAATAGCTCTTTTGCACCAAATAAGTCATTTCAACCATGTGGGCCTCATTTACCTCATCTGAAAAAGGAGCGATTATATTATATAGCAGCAATTACATAGCAGCAATGATAAGTCATTTTCATCTCACATTTCATCTTTGATGGATTGGCAATGATTTCCCACAGGCAGTATTGAAAGGGAATTGGGGGGGTGTACATTCTGAACTCAAATTAGTAATATCTGCCAAGAATACGGGAGGATGTTTTGGCAACATTGGGGCCACGTATTTGCCAGATGAGGAGATGTCTAATCTACTTATGGTTTTAAATTCTCTTAATTAACAAACTGATTATATCAACACATGTTTGCTTACTATCTTCTATAGACTCAACATTATGCTTATGTAAACAACAGAAGCTAGTCTCTGAGTAAGTCAAATGGCATATAGTGCAGCTGTGCAGTGGGGACTTGAGAAAGGAGGACCGCTGGAATTCAGGGCAGTAGAGTGAAAACTTTATGGAGGAAGTGAATATTAGGCTGCAGAGAGGCCTGGATAAAAATTAGGGTAGGTGTGGGGGGGAGAGTACTTTGCAGGTGTAGGGAACAGTATAAAGAAAGAGCATTAAACATAGAAAAAGGAGGGAAATGGCAGAGGGGTGAGGGTTACAGGGAATCAAATGTTTGGTGAGAGATGGAAACCAAACTTTTGGTGGCGAGCATGCTATAGTGTATACAGATATCAAATGATAATGCTGTACAGCTGAAACATATAATATTCTTAACCAATGTTACCTCAATAAAAATTAAAAATTTAACCCGACTGGTGTGGCTCAATGGTTGAGCATCGACCTATGAACCAGGAGGTCACGGTTCAATTCCCGGTCAGGGCACAAGCCTGGGTTGTGGGTTCAATCCCCAGTGTGGGGTCTGCAGGAAGCAGCCAATCAATGATTCTCTCTCATCATTGATGTTTCTATTTTTCTCTCGCTCTCCCTTCCTCTCTGAAATCAATAAAAAATGTATTTTCTAACATTAAAATTAAAGAAAGAAAAGAAATAAAGCCCTTAAACACCAGTAAGGGCAGTCCTCCCTGCCTGCATTAGTAAGTGCTAATACCTCAGGGTAACTGACAGGCTGCAGACAGATCAGGGCGTCAGTGAAAGCTCGAGGACTGTAGACCTGACCTAAGAGCCCACTGGACAGTGGCAACCCCGAGTTTGGGTATCATCGGTCTTATCTCAGTTTGACACAGGAGAAAGCTGGGACTTCCAGAAATTAGTAACCTGCTTCTGTCACACCTCTGTAGATGGGGGAGGGAGGCGGGGCTCACACGTATGTGGGCCCAACAATCACGCTCTTCATTGGTGATTCGTCATTGTCTCTGGGAGCACGTTGGCTTCCTGGGGCAGAGACAGGGACATGGGCAGGAAAGGAGAGCGTGATTAACGTGTGCGGATTTGGAGATGCTGATGGCGGACGCCTGGTGGACATGTCAGGCAGTGGGCTGAGCTGGAGATGGAGCCTGGGTAGCAGTGAGAGCAAACAGGCTCCCCAGGAGACACTGTGCCAAGGACACCCAAAGAGGAAGCCAAGCCCACATTTCCAAAGTGTTTTCGAGAAGCCTGGTGGTTTCGTTTGCCCAAAAATGTCCTCATAACTTGAACTCTTCAGAGAGAATGTTATAAAAACAAAACTTCATTTCCAGATGGTAGAATTTGAGGAGGAAAAGGATTTAAAGAAAAGAATCTTGAAGAGTTGACATCTCTGCTCTTGACGCATGACCTCCCTGCTTTTATTGGGGGAATGGAGATGTTTCTGAATTACGGGATCCGGTAAAAACCACTGCAAGCAGTGGTCGTTCTTGCTTTTTCCAACCTCTCCCTTCCCGAGCTTAATTGTTTTCACATTTATGAACGGTCTTAAACTCACATGCATTTTATCTTCGGCGTTTTTCATCCCAGACGTTCATCCCCGTTCGTTTCCTGGCGAACATTTCTAACGTCCCCTGGGAGATTATGTTCTCTCCTCCAATTGTGTTGCCCTCAGCCTCCTGCCAAATGAGAGGCTCTTCCATCCCCCGGAAGGGGCCTGGGAAAGAAAGGAGGGAAGGAGGCGCTTGCTTTGGTCAGAGATGTATGGTCGCAGCTAGTCACAGAGAGTTTCCTTTGCGAGGGCCTGGAAGACTGAATGGCTGGGAAGGAGGAAGCCACAGGGCCCTTGCTACCTCCATGGCATGCTTGCCTGAGGACCCAGGCCTCTTGCTCCACTCCCAGCCCTGATCTGTGTGCTGAGCCTGCTTCAACTCAGTATTTGGTAGGAATGGCAGAGCCTGCAGGAAATGCAGTGTGTTGGTTGGTTGGTTTGACTGATGGTTTGCTTAACTAACCAGCCTCCTCCCTTTCCCCTCTCCCTCCACAAAAATCTACTTTTGTTTTTCAGAAGCGTTTTAGATACAAACAACTCTTTTCCCTCAGACTCTCCTATTCCCCCCTTCTCCCCAGAGTCTCCTTTCTGTTTTTTCTTTTTTTCGTTAATTCTCACCCGAGGCTATTTTTCCTTTGATGATTAGGAAAAGTGGGATTGGGAAAGACAGAGAAACATTGATGTGAGAGACACACATTGATTGGTTGCTCCTGCATGTGCCCGGACCAGGGCCCAGGCCAATGAGGAGCCTACAACCAAGGTGCACGCCCTTGACCAGAATCGAACCCGGGACACTTTTCAGTCCCCAGACCAATGCTCTATCCACTGAGCCAAACCGGCTAGGGCTCTCCTTTCTTTTAAATATCTAACTATGTTCATTCTTTCTAAGGGATGCCAATTTTATTACGTAAATTAAAAACTCCCCTATTAATTCTATTTGTCATCACTGACTCCAAACCGCCACGTTCATTTATTTGTACATATAGATACATACATGTATGTACACATATGTACCAAACAGTCCTATATAATAAAACCCTAATATGCAAATAGATTGAACAGCAGAATGACTGATGGGAATGACTGGTTGCTGTGATGCGCACTGACAACCAGGGGGCAGATGCTCCTTAAGAGGCAGTACCGATACGGGGAAGGGGGGGAAGTAGGGGGGAGGGAGGTGGCCAGGGGGTGGCACCTGGCTACCAGCCAAGTCAGGTGCCAGCAGAGGCCCTCTGATCGCCCCGCCCGCCAGACACCCCACAGATGACTCTGATTGCTGGCCAGGCCTAGGGACCCTACCCTATGTACTGGAAACAGTCTCTTAGATTGAAAAATTAAAACCTGGCAAGGCTACTCTAACACTGAAAAAACAGGATGATGCGGTAATGACATGCACAGACTCAGGCTTGCACATTTTGTGGTCAGCCCTGATTCTGACACTTATAACTGTGTGACAAAGCCAATTACTTAACTTCTCTCTGCTTCAGTTTTTCCACCCATAAGATGGGAAAAATGGTTCTATTGTCTCAGAAGGATTATGTTATGTACTACTTTTTATAATCAGGGCAAAAACATACCACAGCAAGATGCCTTTCACCTGTATGAAAAGTATGGTCACTGGTGTATGCAGCATCCAAGATTTCGAGAAGGATGTCTGACTACTGGTTTAGGCCCAACATCTCCTGAGGGTTCCTGGATTATGAGAGGGTGCAGGCGGGGCTGAGCCCCCCTCCCCATTCTGTGCATGAATTTTGTGCATCGGGCCTCTAGTATCTTAAATTTTATCTTTCCACTAGAGGCCTGGTGCACAAAATTTGTGCACAGGCAGGGTCCCTAGGCCTGGCTGGTGATCAGGGCTGATCTGTAGGACGACTGGCAGGGTGATCAGGTGGCCCCCACTGGCACCCACCTTGGCTGGCCTGGCACTGCCCACTTGCCAACCCCCCCGCCACTGTCTGGCCTGGGGGCAGCTCCTCCATTGAGTGTCTGCCCCCCTGGTGGTCAGTGCATGTCATAGCAACCAGTCATTCTGCTGTTTGGTTGATTTGCATATTAGGCTTTTAGTATATAGGATGGTCTTAAAATTCCTGGAAATGTTCATTTAGTCAGGTTCTTCCAAAACTTCTTTGGAACTATTCTGAAACTAAGCTGATGCCTTGAAACTAGCTAACCCAAGGGCCCTCAGAGTCTAGGGTTATCCTATAACCTCTCTACCTTTGCTATTTCAAATTGGTGTCCTTGAACTTCTAGAGATACCCAACCAAGTTCGCTGGGATTTTAAGGGCAGGTAGTGTGTGTAGAATGGACAATGGCCAACCCTCATCTTTCAAAGCACGTTTCCAGTCCTTCCTGAATATCAGGCAGTCTGCTTGTGTTTGCTCACTTAATCCTTGTAACAACTCCGTGAGTTAAGCACTATCAGATCTGTTTACCTACAGGGAAACTGAGGCTCGGGGGAGTCGTGAAATTTCATTTTGGAGATGAAATTTCACACCTACAGGAGGAATACCCTGTATTGACTGGGCCTTTACACAGAGAGTGTAGGACTTATCAGCCACCTGTCAAAGCAAAATTGAGGGCTGTCTCTGAGTCCTGCCTGGCTTCACTGGGAAAGAGAAAGCTACATCATCCCAGGGAAGAGTAAGGGTTTCTGTTCCCATCATTTTGGCCAGATGCACTGCATGCTGCAGCGGGGATAGCTATGTGCACCCCTCTCGGTCACCTGCAGGCTCTTGGGGAGACTGGGCCTTGCCTCATCTGGTGAGGGGGTATCTTAGTGTGGCAACAGCAGTAACACAGACAGCAACATGTCCTGTTGCTTCAGGCTGTCAACCAGAGGCCACATGGGTCCTCTTTATCTCTCGGGCCTATAGGGTGGAGTCTGGACTTTCTCTGAGAGTTGCCAGGCACTCAGGGACTGGGCTACTGGGCACCAATAACATCCCATTAAATGCTATAAAAATAAATGTATCTTTAAAAACCAATCATGCACCTACATGTCAAACATGGTATATGCACTTATATTCAAATCCTGCATTATAAACTAGGTGTATCATCTTGCTTTATATGTAAGGCCCACAGGCTTCTACTAAATCAGGAGACAAACTGGTGAGCAAAGAAAGCAATTCTTGTAGCCACTGAGGGATGCAGTTCCCCCAAAAGAATCGTCTTAAAGACTCTTAGCAAGGAGGAGGTGACGTAATATTCCCGCAGTGAGGATATAAGTCACCACCTGTGTAGGCTTCTCCCCATCTCCTTCGTGACCCTACCGCTGATCCTTCTGTGAAAGAGTGATCTAGAGGCCTCTCTGTTACAGCAAGTGGTTTTGTGGGGAAGAATAGAAGAAACAGGTTGCAGAGACACTAAATTAAGTGTGTGGGCCATTGGATGTTTCCCACCTGTGTCTTCGGTAGCCACAGTAGGTAGCAAGCTGCCCTTTTAGTGTACCCTATTGTTACGCGATTTCAGTCCTTTATGTTGTCTTTATTTTTGTAGTCTGTGTTTACCCCCGGAGGATAAATGCTTTCAGTTGACCTACATGGTAGCTGGAGGCACTTTACGTTGGAACATTCTATTTAAGGTAGAAGCAGGGGAAGGAATTAGGGCAGAATTGATTGTTGTAATTCCCACTTTTCCGAAACAGAACATCCTTCTTCCTCGGCTACCATTAACCTTTATTTAGAACAGAGTAAATCACTGGGCTCAAAATTTATGTTATACACTAAGGTCTGCTGGTACACATCTTGTCTTTTCACCAAATAGCATTTATTCAAAGTGTAAACGCAGCGCCCTAGGACAATTTCTCATTCTTACTCATGGCCTCTCGCTGCCCCGAACCCTCTGGGTTTCACCAGATAACGCATCTCGGTTCCCCAGGCCGCCTTTTACAGAACTGCTTCGCTAGCTGCCAGAAGCTTCCCACCAGTTCTGCTGAGGGTCACATAATAGATTAGATTATGAGGGTTTTGTTGTTACTGCCTTTTTTTTTTTTCTTTTGTACCCAGGAAAGAATTATTCTTTGGCAGTCTGAGTGATTCACAGATTGAGCTTTTGGCATTCTCATGGGGCTGGCTTTCTAAGTTATACTTTAAACCTTTGTCAGAGCTGGTGGGGAAGAAGAGGGTGAGGAGTTTGACAAGGAAAACCTGGCGTTCAGAGCCCTGCTGCCTCCTCCTGGGCTGAGATGAAGAGGGGCAGCTGCAGAAGAGGGCCTGGCCCTAAGTGCGCCAGAGGCCCGAGGGGCGGAAGGCTGGTCCTGGTGATGAGACCTAAGGAGCCTCACACCTGCATTAACTGCCCCGGCACTCAGAATTGACCAGGGCGTCCCAGGAAGCTTGGCCTTGACCTGAAAGAGTGCAGTGCACACCCGTGGAAGAAATAATTATGAACTAAATGTCTGTTCTTACCAAGAGATGGAGAGAAGGTAGGATCTGGCTCTAGTATATTCCTTACCTTCAGAAGTATATCAGGATAGTTAATGCTGTTTTCCAAATGAGAAACCCAAGAATGGGTGAGGAGTGACATCGGTGTGTGAGAGCCAGGCTGGTCTTAGAAGCTGCTGGGTTTGAAATATCAGGAGAGAAAAGACAAGGCAGAGAGAGAACCGAGGACTGTGCTTCTGAGATAAGCCTCCTCCGAGACGCAAGTCCCTCTCAGAATTTCTCCTCATTAATGAAAGGACCGCACAACAGGTAGGGGCTCTAAGGGCTTATGCAGAAGGCGGGTTCTTTGGGATTTGCGATTCTCCTGCCGCCTTCAGAGGAGGGAGAGTGACATAAGGTTTAAGGTGTGTCTTTCTGATCCCCGGGAGCCCCATCATTTTGTCTGTCAATTGAGTCCTAGACAAAGTCTGGGTTAGAATTCTCAAGGCCTGCATTTCAAATCCTTGAAACAGAGCCGAAACTGAATATTCGGAATCACAGCAATGCCTGCAGTTCAGACCTGTGGAGTGGCCTGCTTGTCAGCCTGCTCGTCCAGGGACAGCAGGGACTCTGGAAGTTTCATGAGACCCAACACTTGTCCAGAATTAATCATTTCCTGTGTTTATCCTGTAGCTATTCACCACGTTTAACAATAGTGTGTGGCACTGCAAAGGTCCCACGTGGCATTGGGCTGGGCAGGGATCTCCTACTAGCTTTGTTTCAGGGGGCAAAAACAAGCCCTTAACAAGGTTGAACGGCAGATAACTTGCTCTTAGCCTGCCCACCTCTTTTCTCAATAGCCATCTGCTCTCCTGTGAGGAATTACTAGCCTCCATCTAAGCCAGCGTTTACTGAGCATACCCAGCAGTAGCTGTGTCTGTGCCTGTGAGTTCTGTTGTTTTCCTCATCTCACTCGTGAGGGAAGATGCTGCTGAGGTTTCCGGGGTGAAGTGACCCGCCTGTGGCTACCAAGCCAGGTGGGCTGTGGGAAGTGGGGCTCCCCCTCAGCTTATCTTTTCCCACCCCTCCTACAGCAGCCCTTCCAAGGTCAAACAGGCTCGCGCTTACTCCCAGCCAAGATGTTAAGTGACTATTAAGGTTTTTATGTGACGAACAGCTAAAATGGACTCCAAGACTTTGCCTCTGCGTCTTTAGATGGTTATATTGTAAACAAAAATCAAAGACAAAGAAGCCATGGGGATGGGACTGTGGAGTAGGGTGAGCCTGAAAGCAGGGCCACTGAAGATTCCTCAGAACCTTGCAGGTGAGTAGCTGTAGGCAGAGCATTCCACAGCAGAGCTCTGTGCGCAGAACTGACAGTTACTGGCTGAGTAAGACCCAGGTCATGTTCTCATCGCATGCAAGAAGAGCACGAGGAAGGCTGCTTTGTTCACGTTAGTGTCTCCTGTTGACAGACCATCAGCTTTATCCGCCAGCTCCAGGTAGGTAGCTGTAAATTCGAACTGCCCACGGTTCCTAGGTCAGCATTTGGTTTTGGGGTCTATGGAACACTTGGATTTAGGACACATTCTCACATTAAGAGAAATGAGTTCATGGAGAATTATGGACGGCTCTATTTTGTCCATGGTTGTAATGAGCAAGACGTGAAGGTGAGTTCGTCATGTCGTTTTTCTCCAACATGTCTTCATGATGTTTTTTTCTTGTTTGTCCTTGCTCATCATTTTAGTGCCAACATACTTTTGGATGATCAGTGTCAACCCAAACTCACGGATTTCGCCATGGCACACTTCCGGCCCCACCTCGAGCCTCAGAGCGCCACCATAAGCATGAGCAGTGGCAGCAGTAACCATCTGTGGTACATGCCGGAAGAGTACATCAGGCAGGGCAAGTTGTCCACTAAAACAGATGTCTACAGCTTTGGCATCGTAAGTACCAACGATGCTCTCAGCTGAGTGGGACATTTGAAACCTGTATGATTTTATTAACCAATGTCATGCAACAATTGATCTCCTGTTATTGTCTTATACATTAATTTTGGGTAATCAATCACTAATAAAATATAAATTTATTAATTGGAATGAACTCTATTCATTGTTAAGGTTACTAGCCGCCACTAATATGTGAATGTAGTTAATGTATGTAACTGACTTTCTGTATGTCCTTTGTAGGTGATAATGGAAGCTCTGACTGGTTGTAAAGTGGTATTGGATGACCCAAAGCACATCCAGCTGGTAAGACTTGTCCTGCCCTCTGCACCGTAGTCATTTTTCTGATAGAGTTCTAAATGAGGTTGTCTTCTTCTCCTCCTAGAGGGATCTCCTTATGGAACTGATGGAGAAGAGAGGCCTCGATTCATGTGTCTCATTTCTAGATAAGAAAGTGTTTCCCTGCCCTCGAAATTTTTCTGCCAAGCTCTTCTCTTTGGCGTGTCAGTGTGCTGCAACACGGGCAAAATTAAGACCATCAATGGATGAAGTACGTATGCACACAGTTTTATTAAAAACTGAATCCATAGGACCATTGGAAATCTAAATAGGATAACTGTGTATCTAAGTAAATTCTTTATTCATGAGACAAATCCAGCCCCCAAAATAGAATTCTAATCTAATAGATAGCTTTTCTAGGTCGAAATGTCGCATCATCAGGTCCTCTGGTAGAGGTCATTCTTGGGTGGAGCCAGGGCACCACAAACATTTTAAGGAAGAGACATAGTAATTTGGAAATGATATTTTATTCAACCTTCATTCAGAGATCTGCCCATTAAAAATGCAGTGTGTGTTCCCCTTATTGGTTTTTTGTTCATCTGTCCATCTACTTAATCATCCATTTATTTGTTCATTTACAATAAACACATATTTGTTAGTGCCTACTTTGCAAGGGCCTGATGTTGCACTGGGTGGTGGGGATACCACAGTGATCAAGATACAGCTGCTGCCCTCAAGCCCACTGTCCACAGGCAGAGTGACCTCAGGAAACATGGGATTTCAGGACAGCAAGATAAGGATCCTGGTAGATGGGAGCATGGAATTAGTACGTTCTAACTGATGGAAGTTAAAGAAGTTTCTTGATAGAGGGGCCAGTGGAGGTAGGCCCTGAAGAACAGGGTGGATTTAGGTAGCCATAAGGATGGACAGACATTCCAAGGAGAGAATATATACCTGCAAAGGCTCAGAGAGCTGGATTTTTAAAAATATATATATTTTATTGATTTTTTTTACAGAGAGGAAGGGAGAGAGATAGACAGTTAGAAACATCAATGAGAGAGAAGCATCAATCAGCTGCCTCCTGCGCACCCCCTACTTGGGATGTGCCTGCAACCAAGGTACGTGCCTTGACCGGAATTGAACCTGAGACTCTTCAGTCCCCAGGCCGATGCTCTATCCAGTGAGCCAAAACGGCTAGGGCAGAGGGCTGGATTTTATGTCGCTAAGACCACAGGTAGTTCTGCTTCTGTGGGATGGTGGGGAAGGAAAAGCTGCAGAGTGATAGAGCAGGGGTGGGGAACCTTTTTTCTGCCAAGGGCCATTTGGATATTTACAGCAGCATTCATGGGCCTTATAAAATTATCAACTTAAAAATTAGCCTGCTGCCCTCTAAAATCAATAAAAACATATTTTTTAAAAATAATAAGAGATTCACCCCAGGTCAAAAAGTAGGGGTAGCAAATCTAGGCCTAAGGTGAGGTCTCTTGATATTCAATTCAATGCAGTTTCTTTTATCCTTTGCTTCAAGTCACTTAATTTACTCGTTAAAATGAAGGGTTTAGCTAATCTTTAATACTTTATTCTCATTCAAAATCCTGTAGCAGAGCTGATTTCATGAAAACAAAAGCGCAGTCCTTCAGAGGTAGACAGAAAAAAGGTAGAAGGAAACGTTAGTCAAGCTTAACTTGATGTTTGCTTGCTTCTTGGTTATTAGGTCCTAACTACTCTGGAAAGCACTCAAGCCAGCTTATATTTTGCTGAAGATCCTCCCACCTCACTCAGGTCTTTCAGGTGTCCTTCTCCTCTGTTCTTGGATAACGTGCCGAGTATTCCAGTGGAAGATGATGAAAGACAGAACAGACAGCCTCTGCTTCACGATCAACCTTTGAGAGAAGAGAGAATGGCTCAGAAAATCCCTTTTGAATGCAGCCAGTCTGAGGTTATTTATCTGGGCTTGGATGGGAAGACGGGGAGTAAGAGAAATGAGGATGCTTGCAAACCGCCCAGTTCTCCTCCCGAAGACTGTGGGCCTCCAAAGCACGCCGCACCAGCCTGGGATTCAGGGGCCGCCGGTGCCGATGCAGACCCGTCTGCGGAAGCTGCAGGCCACTCTCCCAGGAGCAGGCCAGTGGAGACCAGCCGTTCCAAGGAGTTTGTCTGGGATGAATGGGAGCGGAACCAAAAGGAATCCATTTTACCAGAAGACAAATGACAAGTATTACCCAGGCACTAGAGCACAGGTGCCATCTTGGGAAGACATTGCCTTTGTAAGTGATGCCCTGAGGATGATCCATGTGACCTTGGCAATGAGGATCAACAATCTTGACGATCTCATTCTTCACTCTCCAACATGCAAAACAGGGGGCCTTGAAAGTGTGTTTTATTGGGTAATTGCCTCAGATCAAACCTAGGCTGAATTAGAGCCATTGGTGATTACTTAAGATCCTGGGCCCTGACTTAGGGACAAACAAAGCAATCAAAAGCTCCCCAACAAGACTGGATTCTAATGTCCTTCACGGCATTGACCCGAGTCCTCAGAGCCTCATTCTGCTAAGTGTGGTCAGTTGGACTCCACTGTTGGGTGTGGCTTGCCTGTGAAGTCGTAGGAAATGTCTACTTTGTAAATATTAGTAGTTGCCCTTTAAAGAATTGCCTTTCCGTGTACTTTGATTGACCCATGGCATTTCCCTGTTCGTTCCTATCAAGCTTGTCTGTGTGAAGATGAGCCAGGCTCACCCTTGGCTATGACGTGGTCTCTGCAGAGAGCGGATTCTTACCCAAGATCTGTCCTCTGTATTTAAACTCTTAGAATAATTTATCGCATAGAATACAATTGCTGACTGTTATTACAAGTTCTTTGTTTTACAAACATAGGTAACTATTATATCCTAAGTAGGATGTATGAAATTTTAATCAAGTAATTTCTGTTTCTGAGAAAATGACTGGTCACAAGAGCCTAGGTTTGCTTTTTGATTCTGTACCTTCCAACATGATGCCTTTGCTCCTCTGTGTCCTGTATCCCTTCCCTTTTAAAATGTTACCAATCCTTCAGGGCCCAGCAGAACTGCCATCCTCCCGGAGACTTCCCTAATCTCTCCAGCCGGAAGTACTCACTTTACCAGCATTCCCATAGCAATATTTTTGTATTTATATTTTATACTCCTCACTTTCTGAATTGACATCTAAGTTGCTTGTGCCACCTTCTCTCTCTGAATAGGCTTGTAAACTGCCTGTATTAGTTTTCTACTGTTGGTGTAACCAATCATCACAGACTGAGTGAGCTAGGACAACGTAGATTAATTCTTTTGCAGTTTTGGAGGTCAAAAGTCCGTGGCATCCCTTCTGGAGGCTTTAGGTGCAGATTCGTTCCCTCACCTATTCACTGCCTTCCTTGGCTTCTGGCCTCTTCATCCTCAAAGCCAGTAGCGTAAAATCTTTGAATCTAGATCTCTCTTTCACTCTGACTTCTTCTTTTTCACCTTTTTCTCTCATATGTTGGCCCTCCTGCCTCTCTCTTAAAAGGATCCTTGTGATTGCATTGGGTCCTCACAGATAATCCAGGAAAATCTCTGCATCTCAAGATCCTTAATTTAATCACATCTGCAATGTCTCTTTTCTTCTGTAAAGTAATATATCCGGCCGTTTCTTAGGACATGGACATCACCAGGGATCATTGCTCTGTCACATTCCCTGCATGTGCAGGGGCCGTCTCTTCAAGGCCTACCATGTTATCCTATACAGAGCAAGTGTTTTCTTATATGTTGAATTAAATTATCTCTGTGAACCCACATACTCAAAAATTCAGCTACAGTAAATGCTGTAGAGGAAATTAACTAAGTAGGGATAACAGTTGTCTTTATGGTGATGGATAGAAATACTCAAGAAAACCATATCCAGAGGATTTATAACCACTCCCTCTTCAGGGCATATATAATGAAAGGGTAGACCTCTAGCTTCAGAGGAATAGGCATCAGAGGAATAGGCACATGGCACGTGTGTGTGTGTGTGTGTGTATGTGTGTGTGTGATTGGGTTAGTCATAGATTAGAGTCCAGATTCAAGAACTATTAATCAAAAACAAGAAGTTATCAGGAATTAGGGTCAGGTTAGCAGACCAAGGTCAGAAATGTGGAGCTACAGTTCTGGAGAAAAAAGGATTTCATGGCAGAAAGTGGGCTTCAAAACTCAATAAGCCTTAGTCTGATTGACAGGTCCAAAGCAGGCCCCAGGTAAGCGGTTAGGAGAGGCCATGCTCCGTGGCACAAGCAGGTCTGCCAGCTGGCTGTCCTGTGCTGTCTTCCACAACTGATCATGGTGTCTGTGTTCACGGTGCTCCCAAATGGTCCCTCTGCTAAGACTAGCTGGGGAACAGGCTTGGACTTGACTTCAGATGATTTCGATTCTTATGACCTGAGCTGGTTGGCCACTCCTGATTATCTATGCTAATGAAAGGAAGCAGAAGTCTTTGGCATTTGGATTTATAATATGTAAACCCTTCTGAGGCTGACTTAGCTTATTTTATTTGAAAATAAAAAACAGCGAATGTGTTGCTTGTTTTATCAGTATTAATTTTATTCTTCCAGATTGGCAAATATTGGAGCAATTGATAAGAATGTGGGCAAAAGGACATTCTTGTTCACTATTGGCTACAGTGACAATTGGTACAACTTTTCTAAGAAGGCAATATGTCAATAAAGAATTATTTATCAAAAGAAGAAAGCAATATGTATTAAAGTTGGCAGTATGTATCTGTGCTGCACGGGCACGGGCAAGGATGATCCCGAGTGGAGGTGATGAAAGGATTAAGAAAAGATAGACATGAGAATGAAAGCTGGGTCTCGGTGGGACGCTGCTCTTCTGATGGAGAGAGAAGCAACCATGTCCACAAGCCGTGTCTTTATTTTATAGCAGCTGCCACGAGGCAAAGTAAGGGCGTGATCAAGTTGTTTACAACATTCTCGTTAGTTTCAATCCCACTCCACTACATGCACTGAACTCTATCACTCAGGCAGTGGGGCCACGTGTTCAGACCACAGGCTCGAGCTCACAACTACAGCTGTTGCCTATAATTGTGCTGGGAAGAATTGGCTATGATTGCCATCCAAACTGGGACTTGCACTTGGCAATGAGAGGACTGTGCCCTCTCAGTAGTCCAAGGCTTGAACCTGTCCAAAACACTCTGGCCACACCCCACATGTATCAAAATTTAAACAACACAACACAAAATTTAAAATTTACCCGGCAGTTTGTTTAGGAATTTATTCTAAACATTCACTGAGTGTACAGGGGCTGTCTCTTCAAGGCCCAGCATGTTATCCTATACAGAGCAAGTGTTTCTTTATAAGTCAGATTGAATTATATTATCAAGTATGTAAATAAGATGGCAAAGATGTACTTTATGAGATTTATGATGTTAAAACATTGGAAACAGCCTAAATGTCCTTCAATAAAAGATGGGTTACGTAAAGTATAGCATACATATACAATTGACTTATATGCAACTGTCATTAAAGATTATTTAGATCAATGTATATAACTCTGGAAATTTGACACTGAAATATTATTGAATGAAAACTCAGACTCCAGAATAGCATGTTTAATATGGCTGTATTTATAACACTGGATATTTTAAAATAATATATGTTCCATAGAGAGATCTTTGCCAAAAGGTTAATAATGGTTTTTTTCTGGCCTATGGTATTTGGATGATCTTTACTTTCTTTAGACTTTTATGTATTTGAAATTTTTATAATGAGTGTGTATCATTTTTATTTTCTGAAAACAATAAAGCTATTTTTATTTTGGAAAAAAAATCCTCAACATTTCTATATTGGCCCCCCTCTTTGCTTAGTTGTGCCCTTGGTAACAACTGGCGACTAGCAATGATGCTTCTATTCCATTGCCCTTAGTTCTTTCTGTCCTCAAAGCTCAGTGACTGGAGCTCCCACATGGATTTGTCCGGATCCTCTGAGTAACAAGTTTTGGACCCAAAAAGCAATCCAAGAGGCAAAACTAGACACATTGAAATACAAGAATGGACAATGGCCCTGGCTGGTGTGGCTCAGTTGGTTGTGCATTGTCCCGTGCACTGAAAGGTAGATGGTTTGATTCTGGTCAGGGCACATACTTGCTCCATCTCCGGTAGAGGGCATGCAGGAGGCAGCCGATAGCTGTTCTGCTCTCACACTGATGTTTCTCTCTCTCTTCCTCTCTCTCTAAAAATATCTTTAAAAAAAAAAGAATGGACAATGGATTACAGTACACAACTGAGAATACTTTATAATTAAATATTACTCAATTTTGGTAAAATCTTTAAAAATCACTCAGAATATATACCTACAAATCATTATTTCAATGAGTAAGCTATAGGTAAGTTTAAAAATCTTTGGGGAGGTAACATTTTCATCATAAAATATCCATTCCTCAGACTTGTGCTCCACCATCCCATTTTAGCCCACATAAAAATTATAACTTGCTGAATTCAGTAGGCTCTGGGCTATAGTTATCAGTTGAAAATTAAACTTGCAACAGTGCAGAGAAATTGAGACTAAATACAGTGGTTTTCTCTCGCAGGTAGAGGTGGAGTCCATGCAAGTGTTAATGGGATTCACACTAATGCATTAGTTAAAGGGAAATAGCTACAGGCTAAAATACCAATTCTAATGAATCCTATCTGGACAGACTGTTTTGTGGACATAACTAAGTTACAGAGGGTGTCAATATGACAACAACAAAACAACAGCAAAACCCCCATTTCCTTGGCCAATCCAGCTAAAAGACTTAAAGCTGGCTTCTTAAGTGCATAACACAGACACAAATTTTATCCTTTGATACCAAATTAATGTGTCGGTGCTGTTTTTGTGTTTTCTGGAAGGGAAATGCCAACTGTGCCATCACTGTGAGGATTTAGCAAAAGACAAGTTAAGAAATCTAGTGAATGAACACAGTGTAAAATGGAATTGTTCTGACAGCACATTGGAGTGAGGTGTAAATAGCTTCTGTGGTCTTCTTAACCGGCTTAATCCCATTATTCACTAATGGTAATTTCACGGCATTCTGAAAGTGTGTACATGTGAGTTACAGTGCGCTTACCCGATCATTAGACATTGGGCCTGTGATATTTCTTTTTCTTTTATGTTTATAGCACCAGATTTTTAAAATGACCTGCAATGACTTCAGCCGAGAGCAAATATTAATCTATGACCTTTTACTGTTTTTATTTTATATGCCCTAGAGAAAAAGGCAGGATTCCAGTAGGCTCGCAAAGCCGAATTTGTGTGATTGTGTTAACTCTCTGCCGACAGCTCTGAGGCCTGAGACAGGAGGCAGAGCAACCTCTGACGTTTTCATTATGCATTCGTCTGGCAGTTAGAAGGGAAGAAATAATTCATGTCATTACTACTATCCTGTCTTGGCCATTAAAATGTATTTCTCTAATAAAAAAAATATTATCATATTTTAGAAGACAGTCTGACATGGCCTCATCCTTCTCCCTGTCTCATACCCTGCATTATTGTTCCTTATTTTAACAGTCACTTGCGTGAACCAAGTAGCACCATCAAATCCCAGTTAAAAGATCATCAATTACAGTGAAACTACACTTTCACTTCATCTCAGCCATCGTTTCAAAGACTGTACTCTGAGCTTTATCACCACCTGCAACTGCTAATGTCAGAAATCATAGCATGGCCCTGGCCAGTGTGCTCAGTGGTTAGAGCATCCACCTGCCCACTGAAGGATCTCAGGTTCAAAGGCACAAACCTGGGTTGCAGGTTTGATGCCCGGCCCTGTTCAGGGCAGATGTAGGAGGCAACCAGTCGATGTGTCTTCTCACATTGATGTCTCTCTCTCTCTCTCTCTCTCTCTCTCTCTCTCTTTCTCTCTCTCTCTCTTTTTCTCTCTCAGAATCGATGGAAATATTCTCTAGGGAGGATTAACAAACAAACAAAAAAATAAATCATAGCATGTTGTCCCTGATGTCCTATTATATGATTTTTTTTCTGGCCTATCAATTATCCCCTCCTCCTCCCCATTCATATTATCCTTTGCATAGGCTGGGCTGTGGGCTCACCTGCATCAGTGGAGAAATAGAGCCTCACTAGGTATTTCAAACAGATAGAATTTAATATTGGGAATTGGTTACCAAAGGGTTGGAAAGGCTAGAAGAGAAAAAAAAAAAGTAAAGTTAGAGATTAATAGCTACAGGAAGCCATTCTCACTCTCATGGATGAAGAAGCCAGACCATGCTCCGCTGAGGCTGCTGAGAACTTGCTGCTGCCATTGGAACAGTGCTGCCAAGGAGGACTGCGCCTGAGGACGGCTCCACCCCTGCAGCTACCCCTGCCCCTGCCCCTGCTGGGCCCAGTGAGGAGCAGAGAGGTGGAGCTTCTCCACTGCATCCAGGCTCCTCAGTGAGAAGTTAGCTGCTAGGGACATCCATGAAAACACAGTTTCTCCTGAACTACAGGACAGCACAGAAGTGCAGGGGTGGAGGTCTGAGCCAACAGACAAAACCTACCCTTTGCCTGTTCAGCATTTATTCTCACTCTTCACCCTATATTTACCGTCCAGGAATAATAGCAGGATCACACAAGCACTCCTTAAATAATTGAAGATGCTGCCACTTTCCCAAAAGAGAAGCACATGGCCTCATCACTCATTATTTCCAATCTCTAGGTGATATGCTCCCATTTGAATTTTCATAGAATAAAGGTAATCATCATTAATATTTATTATCTTAATATATAAAAAGTCAGGGGCTGTCACGACTGAAACAAGCAGATGGACGACCAAATGCAGGCTGCTGGGGCGACAAGGCCAGCAGGAGGGTTAGTGAGGGATGACCAAATGACTAAACAGCAGGCTGCATGGGATGACCAGGTCAGCAGGGAGGTTAGTGAGGGACGACCAAAGAACTGAACAGCAGGCTACATGGGGCAACCAGGCCAGCAGGGGAGGGCAGTTAGGGGCGATCAGGCAGGCAGAGGTGGTTAGGGGAGATCAGGCTGGTGGGAGGGGGCAGTTAGAGGCAATCAGGCAGGCAGGCTGGTGAGCAGTTAGGAGCCAGTGGTCCCGGATTGTGAGGGGGATGTCCGACTGCTGGTGATCGGGCCTAAACCAGCAGTCGGACATCCCCTGAGGCATCCCAGATTACTAAATACTATATAAAATGGGATTCTATTTTTTGCATAAAAAAAGTACATGGACACATAATTGTAGAAAAAGGACTAGGAGAAAATTAAAATATCTAAAGGAAACTGGGAATTATGATTATAATGAAGTCCCCCTTTATATTTTCAAACTTTTCTACAATGAACATGTATTATTTTAATCTTTAAATGATCTTTAATCTTTAAATTATTAATCTTTAAATGATAGAATAGTTATAAATTAATTTTGTAATATTATTTTATTGAATTTGAATATAAGTAAAAGTTATATGCAATAATATATTAGTATTTTCATTATGTAGTTTTTTGTGTAAGAAAACTGCTTTTATTTTTCTGCTTGACCTATTATTAATTTCTTGTAGTGATATTCCACTATAGTAGCTCTTTAAACTTATTAATTGCCAGTATCTATTTATATGAATGCAGACCAGGCTTTGTGCTGCTGTCCTCTGGGAGAGGCTTTTATAAGATAGTAAGGATAATGACCAGCAAGCAAATATTCAAGGGACTGAGCTTCATTTGTTAGTGTGCTATAGTGATGCGGTAACAATGGTGGTTTTGCTTCCAGTGTGGGGAGTATCTTCTAAACTGCAGAATGTACCCCTTCGTGGTCCATCCTCTGCTGTATTGATTAGAAAGGAAACCACAGAGAAAAAGGGGAGATAGCATGAAATCTCCTCCCTCTGGCCAACCAGTAATCCCATGTTTGTATGGGAAGTGCAGTTGCAGTTGGATCAGTGAATGTTACTATTTAATTATAATTCAATTAAAATCTAATTTAATTTCGAAAGTCAACAAATTTAAAGCCACCATGATTAAAAGAAGTGAAATGGAAAGTTGTCCGGAAAGTATTCTCTCATATTCTCATCCTCATACACTTCTCTTCCCTCCAGGGTTGATTCGCTCATGGCTCACGTCCCTCCCAGACATTGCTGGTCCGCCCTGTGGAATGTTTATTTGCTTGGAAAGAAACTTCTCTTTATTCTTAACCTGCACAAAGACATTTTTGCCCTTCCCACTGTCTTAATGGAACCTGACTCTGCTTTTCTTCCTTTACAATTGTGCCCACTCTTCCATGCCCCTGGCCCTTCTAGGTCCGGGAGGAGGAGGTCTGATTCTCCACGATGATGCTGCTATACCACTAACCGCCAGTCCAGGGCTGCCTCCCTGGCAGGCAGGGGCCCAGTGCCGCCACACAGGCCCAGCACAGAAGTGCCCCAGGACTTGGGTTTAATGCTCTGAAGTTAATCTTGAAACTCAATGATTGTTATGAGCTAATTGTACCCTCCCCCCAATTCATACATTGAACTCCTCATGTGCAGTACCTCAGCTTGTGACTGTATTTAAAAACTGGGTCCTTTAAAGACCCTTTACCTGAAGTTAAATGATGTCATTTGGTTGGACCTAATCCAATATGACTGGTAAGAAGAGGCGATTCCTAATGTTATAAAATTCCCGATAGGAGGAAGGGTTAGGACACAGACACGGAAGAGAGGCCATGTAGGACGGAGGGAGAGGCCGACCCTGTGCAAGCAAAAACAAAAGCCTCAACAGAAACCAAACCTGCAACGTCTTGATCTCAGACTTCTAACCTTCAGAAGTGGGATGAAATAGATTTCTGTGGTTTAAACCTCCAAGTTCTTTGTGATGGCAGCCCTAGCAAACCAATATAACAACGTTACCTTTTAATTTGTGTTTCTAGTGAAGTCGAATGGGACAAGGGAGCACACACCGGGGCCTGGGGCCTTGGCTTCCATGGGACCCCACCTTCTGCGCCTCCCCACCTTCCCTGGGCAGGATCTTGGCTCCTGCTCCCCTCTCCAAACCCTGAGTCCTGCCCAGCCTGCCCTTCCGGCCTCCTCCCCAGGGTAGTGACTGTGTCATGACAGAGTACCAAGCTCACCTGCGTCCCACGTTGCCCTCTGGCCCTGGTGGGGACTTTATGCAGGTGCGGGAAGGGTTGGGATTGGGTGAACACCACCACCTCTGGCATCTTCAGCACGGCAGTGCCATCTCTGCTCTAGGCTGGCAGGGCCACAGTGTGTGTTTGGTGGGCACTTGGCAGAGGTGGGTCCATCTACTCTCATGCAGGCACCAGGGGTGTCCTGGTAGTTATCTCTCGTGGGAGCAGCCCTCCTGCTGTAGGTGGTGGAGTTGTGCTGTGGAGGGAAACTGATTTCTCTGTGTCCAGCAGGGGTGCAGCACGTCAGGGGAGTTAGAAATGGAAAGCCGCTGAGCCGTGCAGGAACGGAGCCCACACTGGGTGTCTGTGAGGATCTGCGCTCACCCTGCAAGTGTTCCCATGTCCAAGGGGCGGCAACATGACACAGCAAACAAAAACACTGTGACAGGTCAAGAGGGAGCGACTACAGCAAAAAGGAAAGAGTTTTTCTTAATATTTTAGTATCTTCAACAGCATTATATTTGAACAGAGGCCCCCGTATTTTTATGTTGCAATGGGTTCCACAAATAATATAGCCAGCCCTGCCCAGGATCCCCCGCCCCCCCACCTCCCACACACACACACACACACACACACACACACACACACAAATGTCACCACGTTTAGGACTCAGACAACCTGGCTATTTTACACTCTCTCCTCAGTACTCTTACACACATACAA
>PVJC01009921.1:0-44872 GCA_004026665.1 Murina feae
TTTATTTTTGTGAATACATAGATTTGACTTAGCATTTATTCTTGCTTTGCAACATAAAAATAATATATAATAACTTTGTAAATTGTGTTTCATACATAATCATAATTAAGGGTGAATAATTTGAAGCATTAAGAGCCATGGGAGAGCCTAGCTTTGTTAATTAATTAGCGATTAATTATAATGCTCTCTTTAAAATGCAGAAAAATCCTTTTCTGCTATTACCAAATTTAGCAGCCTGATATTCTGAATCACGTCTACTGATGTCATTTTATAACAATTTGCTACAACTTTAGCACGAGAAGTAAAGAATTAGGAAATTAGTAAGAAAATTACCTGATTGCCACAAAAGGCTTGGTTCCAATAGGAATTATTTAGTAGGATGACTAAGAAACCTCATTTTCTTGTCAGCAAATACATATTTGTGCTGGATATCTCTGCCTGATATCCTAAAGTAATTTTCCAGAAGGGGAAGGGAGTTTTGCAGCAGGAGTACTATTCATGTACCTTTGTGGTGTCTTCAGGAGAAACCTGGAATGTTACACAGCTGACTCCCAAACTAAGGGTCAAATAGTTATGAAAAATAAAATCTTTACTCATTTAGACATGATATACCACCACATTGGGAGATGTTAAAAGCTTATATCTCCTTGTCTTCCTTGTATGCCACAATAAATAAAATTGCTTTAAGAGTTGGGGGGGGGGGTAAGGAGTAATGGAGGGATAAGGACACATATGTAATACCTTAATCAATAAAGAAATTTAAAAAATAAAAATACAATATACAGATGATGTAGAATTATATACCTGAAACCTATATAATTTTATTAACCAATGTCACCCCAATAAATTCAATTTAAAAATAAATTTAAAAACAAACAAAACTAAATTTAAAAAATAAAAAGAACCCCAGATCCTGGAGAAAAAAAAAAAGTGTTCCTAAAGCAAATACAGTGATGCCTCAATTTACACTGGTTTGAAGCATGCAAAAAAACAAGAAAAAATTTTAGGGGACTAATTATTAATCTCAACTTGCAAAATTGGAACATGAAAAAAATAATACTCATCTGACATAGCTTCCAGCCCTCTGTCCCACCAGGCCTGTGTGTGACCCTTATCTTCAGGGTATAAGATGCCTACTTGACCTCCAACTGTCCTGTGGCCTTCAAGGCAGTAGGATGATAGGCAAGAAGAAGGTAATACCCTTCTCTTTAAGGAAACCTTCCAAAAGTCCCATGCATTGACACAACACTTCTGCTTACATTTCACTGCCAAAACGTATGAGTTACAACCTGGTTACAAAGTGGAGACAAAAAACATATATGTACCACATATTCTTGATCCTGTCATCTGTCAAGCACACTTTAGTTGTTTCTCTCTCTCTCTTTCTCTCTCTGGTAATATTTCTATATAAATGAGTAATATAGAAAATTAGGGAATAGTTAATAATCTTAGTTATTGTAAAAGATTGTTATTATATAGAAGTTTGTTATTATTCTTTTTTTAATCTTTATTGTTCAGGTTATTACAGTTGTTCCTCTTTTTTTCTCCCATAGCTCCCCTCCTCCCAGTTCCCACCCCACCCTCTGTCCTTACTACCCCCGCTGTTCTCATCCATAGGTGTACAATTATTGTCCAATCTCTTCCCGCACCCCCAACACCCTTTTCCCCAAAAAATTGTCAGTCCACTCCCTTTCTATGCCTCTGATTCTATTCTATTCACCAGTTTATTCTGTCCTTCAGATTTTTTATTCACTTGATTTTTAGATTCACTTGTTGATAGATATGTATTTGTTGTTCATAACTTTTATCTTTACTTTTTCTTCTTCTTCTTCTCAAAGGATACCTTTCAGCATTTCATATAATACTGGTTGGGTGGTGATGAACTCCTTTAGCTTTTTTTTGTCTGTGAAGCTCTTTATCTGACCTTCAATTCTGATTGATAGCTTTGCTGGGTAAAGTAATCTTGGCTTTAGGTTCTTGCTATTCATCACTTTGAATATTTCTTGCCATTCCCTTCTGGCCTGCAAAGTTTCTGTTGAGAAATCAGCTGACAGATGTATGGGTGCCCCCTTGTAGGTAACTGACTGCTCTTCTCTTGCAGCCTTTAAGATTCTCTCTTTGTCTTTTGCTCTTGGCATTTTAATTATGATGTGTCTTGGTGTGATCCTCTTTGGATTCCTTTTGTCTGGGGTTCTCTGTGCTTCCTAGACTTGGAAGTCTATTTCTTTTACCAGGTAGGGGAAGTTTTCTGACATTATTTCTTCAAATATGTTTTCAATATCTTGCTCTCTCTCTTCTGGCACCCCTATAATTCTGATGTTGGTACGCTTGAAGTTGTCCCAGAGGCTCCTTACACTGTCTTCATATTTGTGGATTCTTTTTTCTTTTTTGCTTATCCATTTGGGTATATTTTGCTTTTTCGTATTTCAATTCTTTGACTTGATTCTTGCATTCCTCTAATCTGTTGTTGAATCTCCGTATAATATTCTTTATTTCAGTCAGTGTATGCTTAATTTCTAATTGGTCCTTTTTCATATCCTCGAGGGTCTCATTAGATTTATTGAGGGTCTCACTAAGTCTATCAGTGGTTTCTAGAAAATTCTTGAAAAACCTAATAACCATGGTTTTGAACTCTATATCTAGTTGTTTGCTTTCCTCCTTTTCTGTCATTTGTGATCTGTTTCTTTGTCTCCGCATTTTGGCTGCTTCCCTGGGTTGATAGAGTGGCTTTCTGTGTTAGGTGATCACTGAGAGGAAATGACCTCCAAGCCACTTGGTTATGTGAATCAGCTGTGTCTACAGTGGTAGAACTTATAAGCTGGAGATACCTTTATGGGGCAAGAGTTGTTTCAGTGGGGCTTTGGTACTCACAGAGTCTGCCCTGAGTGTGTCCCTTATGAATCTGAGGAGTTGTATTTAGGATTGTACCTCTCAGTCCCCTGGGTACGCTGGCACTGGTATCTCCAAGGAGGTGCTATTTTAGCCTTTGCCTGAAGCTACTCAGCCTTTTATATGCAAAAGCCTCTGTGCACAGCTTGGGTGAGGTGGGCTCTCGGGGAATCAATAGGGCGGAGCAACCAGCTATGGCTGCTTCTCAGTCCTGCCCTAAGAGGCACAGGGTCTCAAGCCGCTCTGGAGTTCCTCCAGGTGCCCGACGGTGCCAGACAGTCTAGCTCCTTCCTGTATAATTCTGAGTCCCCAGAAAGTCGCCTGGAACTGGAGTTCAGAGCCGCTGGGAACTTGTGCCTCCCTCTGGTATGAAATGCTGCCAGCCCTTTCTGAGAGCCCCTTTGTGTGCCTCTGTACCTCTACACTTTATTTCCATACCTGCTCTGTGTCTTAGTCTCTTTCTAGTTGTAGAATTTCCACTCAGCCAACCTTCCTGTGGGTCTGGGTGGTGTCTGTTTTTTCTTTTCATTGTTGTTTTAAAATGGTTGTGCACAGCCGCAATTCCAGTGTTTACCTATGCCACCATCTTAGTTTCTCCTTCTGTTATTATTCTTTAGAAATGTACACTAAAATACATATGTGAAGTGTGATGATTTATGCAATTTATTTTAAATGATTCAGAGAGGAAGAATTTAGCTAAAATTGGGACAGGGACATGTGCTGGGGGAGGTATGAAAAGGAGGTAGGAGCAACCAGGGAGAGGTCAATGGCGAGGGGGAGGAGATATATGTAATACTTTCAACAATAAAGAATTTAAATTAAATAAATAAATAATAAATTTCAAAAGAAAACAAGCAGCCCTAGTAGTTTGGCTCCGTGGATAGAGTGTCAACCTTCTGACTGAAGTGTTCCAGGTTCGATTTCGGTCAAGGGCATGTACCTTGATTGTGAGTGTGCAAGAAGCAGCTGATTGACGTTTCTCTCTCATCGATGTTTCTAACTCTCTATCCCTCTCCTTTTCTCACTGTAAAAAAATCAATAAAATATATCTTTAAAAGAAAAAGAAAAAGCAAACCCAAAACAGCAGTGCTAAGCCCAGATACATCCAGCCAAAAATAAATTAGCTAAAATTAAAGGTATTGGAGACTTATTTAACACTCTTTGTAATACTTTAAGCAATAAAACAAAATTTTAAAAAAATTAAAGGTATTTTTACACATTTACACAGAAACCATAGAGAAAGTTTTCTTTCTTTCTTCCTTTCTTTCTCTCTTTCTTTCTTTCTTTCTTTTTTCCTTAATCATGAGATTTGGTCTAGAAGGAACCCAAGGTCATGAGCCAGCCAAAATCATAGAACCCTCATAAGCTGGATCTATTTTCTTCTAAACTCCTTTCTACTCTTTGAAAGGAAACAGGAAACAAGTTTAAGTGGCCTCCTTTATACCCAATATGACTATTAAGCATATCATCAGAGTTTCTCATGAGTTTCATTCTGGACATAGGAGACATTTAAAAAATTGCAGGGTGAGGGTATGTGCCAGAGGGTGAGGGAGGCCAGGGGAGTGCGATGGAGGGAAAGGAGACATACGTACTACTATTTGTAATGCCTTAAACAATAAAAAAGAATTGCAACAGAGACTTAAAGTTTTCAGCATGTCAAAAAGGCAATATTTCTGACTTCAGAAAGGAAATTCTATATTATAAAAGTTTAAATTACTAAATTTGGGTAATGTAATCTGGAAACATCTATTTAAAAATATACATGTACATGTACTTTCACCAACAGACACACTTTTCATAAGATTATTATTTCATAGCAAAGGGATCAGAGGGGCTGGAAATAATCCCAAGGCCCATCACTAAGGGAATAGTTGTATCAGTGCATTTATATGATGGAAAATTAGTGATCTTTAAAATAAATTACATATTTAGAAACGAACTTGAAGAGATGACATTTCTGTTCATTGAACAAGTTGTAGAAATGTATATGTTTTTTTTAATAAATTTTATTGATTTTTTACAGAGAGGAAGGGAGAGAGATAGGGAGTTAGAAACATCAATGAGAGAGAAACATCGATCTACTGCCTCCTGCAAACCCCCGACTGAGGATGTGCCTGCAACCAAGGTACATGCCCTTGAGCGGGATTGAACCTGGGACCTTTCAGTCCGCAGGCCGATGCTCTATCCACTAAGCCAAACAAGTCAGGGCAAAATGTATATGTTTTGACCCTATTTTGGAAAAGAGTGTGGGAGCATAGACAGTGGGATATTAGCATGGTTACTTCAGGACTAGAGGAAGAGTTGAAGGAGATATGATTAGTCTCTTTAGATCTCAAATTGTGATGTTGTTGCAACAACTAAGTACTATTATATAATGTTTTAATCTAGTAAAGAAAAAAATTTGCAGTTCTGCTCAAGACTCAAAAATAAAATTTATAAAATTGACTTGTAGGCAATGAAATTTCCCTTTTTCTTTTTTAAAAGGCACTAAGTTATCTAGTCACACAAAAAGGAGAAATAGCTTTACTTTGAGTGAAATAAGCAACCTGAAAACAATTTTGCAAGGCCACAGACACTTGTTTCTGACTTGATTAAGTATGAAAGGAAAACAGTGGGCCTGATTATCCCCAAATAAACATTTTACCATGACTCTTAAGAAATACTGAATTTAAAGAAACTGAGGAGAAACCAAGATGGCGGCATAGGTGAACACTGGAATTGCGGCCGTGCACAACTATTTTAAAACAACAACAAAAAGAAAAAACAGACACCACCCAGACCCACAGGAAGGTTGGCTGAGTGGAAATTCTACAACTAGAAAGAGACTGAGACTCAGAGGAGGTGTGGAAATAAAGTGCAGAGGTACAGAGGTGTGCGCAAAGGGGCTCTCGGAAAGGGCTGGCAGCATTTCATACTGGAGGAAGGCACAAGCTCCCAGAACCTCTGAAATCGTTCCAGGCGAGTTTCTGGGGACTCAGAACCATATGGTGAGGAGCAGGACTGTCTGGCACTATCGGGCACCAGGAGAAACTCCAGAGCGGGAGGAACTCCAAAGTGGCTTGAGACCCAGTGCCTCTTAGGGCAGGGCTGAGATGCAGCCATAGCTGGTTGTTCTGCCCTGTAGACTCCCCGAGACCCCGCCCCACCCAAGCTGAGTGCAGAAGCTTTTGCATATAAAAGGCTGGGAAGCCCCAGACAGAAGCTAAATATAGCACCTCCTTGGAGATACAAGTGCCAGCATACCCAGGGGTCTGAATGGTACAATCCTAAATACAACTCCTCAGATTCACAAGGGACACACCCAGGGCAGATTCTGGAACACCAAAGCCCCACTGAAACAACTCTTGCCCCATAAGGGTGTCTCCAGCTTATAAGTTCTACCACTGTAGACACAGCTGATTCACATAACCAAATGGCTTGGAAGTCATTTCCTCTCAGTGATCACCTAACACAGAAAGCCACTCTATCAACCCAGGGAAGCAGCCAAAATGCGGAGACAAAGAAACAGATCACAAATGACAGAAATGGAGGAAAGCAAACGACTAGATATAGAGTTCAAAACCACGGTTATTAGGTTTTTCAAGAATTTTCTAGAAACTGCCAATAAATTTAGTGAGACCCTCAATAAATCTAATGAGACCCTCGAGGATATGAAAAAGGACCAACTAGAAATTAAGCATACACTGACTGAAATAAAGAATATTATACGGAGATCCAACAACAGATTAGAGGAATGCGAGAATCAAGTCAAAGAGTTGAAATACGAAAAAGCAAAATATACCCAAATGGATAAGCAAAAAGAAAAAAGAATCCAAAAATATGAAGACAGTGTAAGGAGCCTCTGGGACAACTTCAAGCATACCAACATCAGGATTATAGGGGTGCCAGAAGAAGAGAGAGAGAGCAAGATATTGAAAACATATTTGAAGAAATAATGACAGAAAATTTCCCCTATGTGGTGAAAGAAATGGACTTGCAAGTCCAGGAAGCGCAGAGAATTCCAAACAAAAGGAATCCAAGGAGAACCACACCAAGACACATCATAATTAAAATGTCAAGAGCAAAAGACAAGGAGAGAATCTTAAAAGCTGCAAGAGAAGAGCAGTCAGTTACCTACAAGGGGGCACCCATACATCTGTCAGCTGATTTCTCAACAGAAACTTTGCAGGTCAGAAGGGAGTGTGGCAAGAAATATTCAAAGTGATGAATAGCAAGAACCTACAACCAAGATTACTTTACCCAGCAAAGCTATCATTCAGAATTGAAGGTCAGACAAAGAGCTTCACAGACAAGAAAAAGCTAAAAGAGTTCATCGCCACCCAACCAGTATTATGTGAAATGCTGAAAAGTATCCTTTGAGAAGAGGAAGAAGAAAAAGTAAAGATAAAAATTATGAACAACAAATACATATCTATCAACAAGTGAATCTAAAAATCAAGTGAATAAAAAATCTGATGAACAGAATAAACTGGTGAACAGAATAGAATCAGAGGCATAGAAAGGGATTAGACTGACAATTTTCAGGGAGGGAAAGGGTGTTGGGGGTGCGGGAAGAGACTGGACAATAATCGTACACCTACGGATGAGAACTGGGGGGAGAGGGGTAAGGACAGAGTGTGGGGTGGGATCTGGGAGGAGGGGAGCTATGTGGGGGAAAAAGAGGAACAACTATAATAATCTGAAAAATAAAGATTTAGAAAAAATAAATAAATAAAATAAATAAATAAAATAAAAGCCCCCAAAAAAATAAATTAAAAAAAAAAAGAAATACTTACTGGTTGACCATTTATGTAGGAAAGCAGAACTACTGAATGGTGTTGACCCCAATCCCGGAGATCAGACTCCCTGGATTCAAATTCTGTCTGCCACTCACTTGCTGTGGAATATTTCACTCATTACATAATCTCTCTATAAGCCTCCATCTGCTCCTCTATAAAATGAGAAATGATTCCTTTAGAATAGTGCCAGGCACATTTGTTTTCAATAAATGAGTTAGGTGCTCTGCAGTAAAAATAATTCCTGCTCGCAAGTGGCTCATAGTGAAGTAGAGATACAACCTTCTGAAAATTAGTAAGTAACGTAGCTAATGCAGATTTCCTCAGCCAAGGGTCACAGACTATTAGTTCTCCCACAAGTAGCATGGTCTGTAGCAGCTTGGAGATCAGCCAAGGGGCCCTCAGTATATATAGTCACTTACTGGTACACTGTCACTGTTGGCCTAAGCCTGAAAAGAAAGTAATTTGAGAAGAGAAAAATGATGGTTTTCCTTCCTACGTGGAAGCAAGCACATGGTATGTTCAGAAAAGGAGGAATGAGTGCTTAAAGATAAATTATGGATTTCACATAAATTATTATAATAAATTGATATATACTAGTATGATTTTAAGAAAACAATGATGACTCTAGAAATAGAATGACCAGAAAGGGCATTAATTCCATGAGAAGATTAAGTAATGAGAAAATGTCTGGCAAACGTTATTCCTAGCAATACTATCAGCACACATCTAATTAATGACTGACCATAAGCAATATGATTTCATTAAATGAAGACAAGTATACAGACTCTATTTCCAGTCCATTCAGGCTAACAACATCTGCAAACAATAAACAAATTACCCATTTGAATTTACTAAATTTGCCCTTCCTGTAACAAGAAATTCACTATATACCAAAGAATCTCTATGGGTTGAATTGTGTCACCCTAAAAGACATACTGATGCCTTAACCTCCCTGACCTCAGAGAGTGGCCTTATTTTGAAGTAGAGAGAGAGCAGATGTAAATAATTAAGTTAAGATGTGGTCATACCAGAGTAGGATCAACCCTTAATTCAATATGCTTGGTGTCCTCATAAGAGGAGAGATACAGACACAGTGAGAATGCCATTTGATGGTGGAGGCAGAGATTGGAGTTATGCAGCTGCTGCAAGTCAAGGAACACAAACCTTGCCAGCCAGAGGCAAGGAAGGATTTTATTATAGGTTTCAGAGGGAGCATGGCCCTGCTAACACCTTGATTTGGGCCTTTCAGCCTCCAGAACTGTAAGATGATAAATTTATGTTGTTTCAAGCCACCAATTTGTCACTTGTTACAGTAACCCTGGGAAACGAATACACATTGCATTATGAATGTAATCCTTACCTAGCCAGTTGCAGTGAAGTGCATTTGTGTCTAAAATGCTTAGGAGCCTCTAATTTGAAATTTGATATAAAATCTTTATTTCTTATCTAATCTAATAATAGCATACTATTGAAATTGACCGTTTCTCCGGGACGCCTAAGCCATGCCCACCAGCCAATCAGAGCGGCTGTATGCAAATTAACCCAGCCAAGATGGAGGCCGGCAGTCATGGAACTGGAGTAAACAGATGCTTCCGTTGCTCCAGGAGTAAACTGTCTGCCGCCAGCTGTGTTTCTCCAGGCAACAACATATTTGCAACATTGTCTCTATTTTAGAAGCTATGAGTTGAAGCAGACAGGAAGCTTTGTTACCTGCCTAGGCCTTGAGTTAAAGGAACAGTGTATCAATTATAGAAGATAAATAAACCCCAGAAACCTGCTTCCAGCCAGCCTTGCTGGGACATTGGGTCAATGGGAGCGGTGGGCAGCCTGAAAGCCTGAAAACAGCCCTCAGTCTGTCACCCAGGCTGGCCAGGTACCCCAGTAGGGGCCCAAAACCTGAAGGGACTGTGGGCAGCCTGAAAGTCTGAAAACGACCCTCAGGCCCACACCCAGGCTGGCCACACCCCAATGGGGTGAGGGATCCCACTGGGCGGCTTGGCCAGCCTGCAAACAGCCATCAGCCCCTCACCCAGGCTGACCAGGTACCCCAGGAGGGACCCAAAACCTGAAGGGACTGTGGGCAGCCTGAAAACACCCCTCAGCTCCTCACCCAGGCTGCCCAGGCACCCCAAATGGGGTGAGGGTCCACACTGGGGGGCTTGGCCAGCCTGCAAACAGCCATCAGCCCTTCACCTAGGCTGACCAGGCACGCCAGCAGGTGGACATCCCCAGAGAGTCCCAGACTGCGAGAGGGCACAGGCCAGGCTGAGGGACTTCCCGAGTACACAAATTTTTGTGCACCGGGCCCCTAGTAAATAACATAAAATATTAATAAATGTTTTCCCATCATGAAGTTAAAGTGGGGGATTCATTGCTCAGAGGCTGTAGAATGCTAGTCTTGAGGATTATAGCTGTTTGCTAGGGCTACCATAACAAAGTACCCCAGACCTGTGGGTGGCTTAAACAACAGAATTTCCTTTCTCACAGCTCTCTAGCTGGAAGTCCAAGATCAAGGTCTTGATACAGTTATTTCATCTGAGACCTCTCTCCTTGGCCTGCAGATAGCCGTCTTTTCCCTATGTCTTCACATGGTCTTCTCTCTGTGTCTGTGTCCAGATTTCCTCTTCTTATAAGGATGCCAGTCATACTAGATGAGAGCCCACCCTAATGACTTCATTAAAGTCATTTAATAACTTTTTAAAGTCACTTAATGACTTTAAAGACCTATCTCCAAGTAGAATCACATGTTGAGATACTGGGATAGGACTTTAATATATGAATTTGGGGAGACATAATTCAGCCTATAACAAGATCAAAGGAAAGATTTCGCTATAACCTTAATGAAAGACTGTGCTCTCAACCAAGCCACTTTTAATGTACTTAGTGCCATTGTAACTACCAGGAATAATGTATAATAATGTTTTTAATAAAAGAGTATTACTAAAAGCCAAGAGGTCTTTAACAAAGGTGAACTTCTTAACAGCCTTTATAAACATTCTTTGCCGAACACCTGCTCAACAAAAGCCCTGGTCTTACATAACTTCCCTGTTTATCTTTTTTGGAGTAATTAAATATTCACTCAGCTTATTCATAGAATATTTAAACTTGGTTTTTTTCCCCATTGTTCCATGTAAATTATACATCTTGCAAAAATGGTCGCCCAGTTGTAAAATCGATATGCATCTTTTCTATATCTTGATCAATCTTATTCTCCCAGTTTGAATATCTTACCTCGTTCCTACTGCTTTCAGTAATTATTACAATGTCAGGTAATATGCAGTAACATTACCATGCTTATGGACCACACATACAGTGATAATTTCCTTTACACATTGATCTGATGACAATAAAAGAAAATCAGACAAAATTTAGTAACAAAGCTGTACCCACTAGCTGATTTTGATTATACCAAAGCAAATTTAGTTCCTTGGGAAAATAGTTGTTTTCATGGTTGTTACACAAACTCAGTTAGTGAAGACCGTTCTATTCTCCCTACAAAGACCTGGCAAAGGAAAAGTAAGGATTGCTGGAGTATTCTCATAGGTTTCATTCTTAGATAGGAGACTCTGATAAGGACAGAATAGGATAAAAACCTCCAATGGCCTCATGGAAACGCCCCTCTTTTCCCAAGGGAAGGGTCTGCAGACTCAGTCCGCAGGCAAAAGGGTTCTGTGGGCTCAAAGATGGGCAGCAATAACTAAGCAAAGATGTTCTGCAAGTGAAGAGCCTTTGTGCAAGATTTTTGATGTGTGTGAACACCTCCAGCAAACTTTTCTTTTGATCTACATTAATGATTGAATTGTGTACCAAGTGAACAGCTTTCTTGCGTAGAGATTTAGCCTAATATTGAAATAAAGGAAATTTACCTGACTGCCCCCTCCACTCTAACCTACAACTCACACCCCAAGATTTCACTTTATGGCCTCTCCTGGTCTTAAATGCAAAGGTAACAAAGATCAAATGTCCAGTTGGGTGGGCTGTTTCACAGAGTTGGAACTATAAATCAAGGACCTGGACAAAAATCTTCAAAGTCGTCCGCTGGAATGGAGACGTGGATATCCTTGGCAAAGGACATAAAAATTGATCGATATGATTTAACAAAAAGCGATTGAGTGCCTGCCACATTCTTGTGACTATGCTAACTGCAGTTGGTCACTAAGACACAGGCCCTGCCTCCAGGGAACTCAAGTCTAACAAAGAGGATAGATACAGAACTAAATAATAACAGCAAAGGTGACATTTTAGAATAATAGTAAAAACACTATAGAAACAAGAAAGTAATTCCATTTACATGAGTCCTGAACACTAAGAAGTGGTAAATGAGTGGTCACTCAAGAATGAGTAAGTCTATATGGACTAATATGGAAGTATAAAAGTGCCGATGTAGATAGGGAAGAGAATGCCTAGTGGAGGTAGGGTCTGTATCACAGAATGCAAGAGAGGAGCTTGAGATGGATTGGGGAGGAGAGACCCAGGTGGGAGAGACAAATTGGCAGGATAGTGGGCAGAGCTTATGGGACTTGGGAAAAGAACTATTTACTAGTATCAGAAGCCTATCCTATGGAAGCCAGATTGTTTTTATGCTTCACATATCTTTCTGTGCTTTTTTTATTGTTATGGTTTTGTGTTTGGGGAATATTTGAAAATTCCATGCTGTGGAAATTGTAATAAAGACAACTGAATGATGATGGGTTCCTTTTTTGAATTTGAATCAGACCTGTAAAGATACTGTGGAATAGCCCTGGAAAATGGTTTCATAATAGTGGGATTGATTGGAATAAAAGAATCCCAAGACAAAGATAAATTCCAGAGAACAAAGCAGCAGCTGCTTGTTTATCTGTTCTTCCAAGATGTTCTCCTAGTGGCAAAACCCATGGAGGCTCAGGATTTTGTTTTTAATAAGGGAGGCCGTTCCTCTGGCAACAGCTAACATTATAGGATTCAGCTATCACACATTTAATAAGAATTGAGGGAGAACAGAAAAATCTCTACAGTCAAAGAAAATTTAATAATCGAGGAAATTATCAGAATAATACATGCAAATTGACCATTTAGATTGAGTTATTATAACTATTGTAGAAGTCTGGTTTACTGTTTATCTGAAATATCTGGATTTTCTTTGTTCATATGCAGCAGTCTTAAAAGCAATGTGATTATTCAGAGCCCATAGATCTTCGGAAGACAAGTAATGCCGTTTCCCAAATACTCATAGTAACATATCACGAATATAATGCTAATGCCAGGCTTTAGTCAAAGCTTTATTACTAATAGCCAAGATGTCCTCAATGTTCCCTTCAGCTTGACTAAACTTTAGATAGCTTTGTTTCTAACTGTAGTCCCTTTTCTTAGAGCACTTAACTTTAGAAAGCTTGTGACTGCAATTCTTTCCTGTTCCCTTTGAAATGTATACAGATTTCCTTAGAAGACTTTTGTTAGTTTTGTGATGGGGATGGGGGGGAGGTAGGGGAGAGGGAAAGGTTTTCTCAAAGCCCCGAGGGTCGTTGTTTTGAAATATATTGGCCGAGGAAGATCCACTCCTTTCTCCCAGTCTCTATGGGAAGATAGAAGCCAAACTTCATGGGGTGCCTTGTTCCAAGCTGTAAATGTCCTTCTGCCATGAAGATGCCAGGAAGTTGACCCTTCCTTTGGGTAAGGCCAATTGGCAGGTACAGGTGGGCTATGACTCCCCTCGGGCCAGTTTTTAAAAACTCTCCAGCCCTTGGTTTCAGTCAAGTTCCGTCTCTTTGCCCTTGCAATGGTCTTGAGGAAAAGTTTTCTTTACCTGTGTAACTCTGTCTAGTGTAACTTTCCTTTGAGATTAATGATGCCAAAAACTATTGATGTATTCCTGCTACATTAGGTTCCCAGTCAGTAGTGGGTCTTTTGCCTTCATTATGTAATGCTTCACAGCAAAAAATTTTAAATCACCCTTTAAGTGTTCCACAGAATACCTATATGAGATAGCAGATTGAGATGATGAATGTTTGCACAGTAAAGTAAAAATTGAGATGATTTAAAGTTTAGCATTCAAAGTAACAACAGAATTGGGTCAAGATTCCAACTAAGAGATTCTACATTATTATTAAATCCTTTAACCTTTGATTGCTAGATTAGAAAAATCAGTACCATGTGATCTGACTTGGAAATCTGACCAATGCTACTTCCTGTTTTGGTTTAAAAGGCAACTCTGGAGAATTTGCAAAAGCCACAAGGAGTTACAGAGAGAGAACACAACACTGCTAGAGTTAGAGAGATTTCAGTTTGAACTGTAGCTCCACCACTGATTATATGTGTAACTTTGGGCAAATTGCTTCCTTGTCTTTAAAAGAGGAAAATAATATTCCCTTGGCCAGGGGGTTGTGAGTTGTAGGTGAGAAAATGTGTGTTAAGTGTGGCAAATGGTGCCTTTTACCATCTTCTCAGGCCTTTACTGTCTTAAATAGCTATGCAATGCTTACCATCTAACAGGGTATCTAGGATGTGCCATGGCAGACACAGACACTTCTTCAGAATAAACTCTATTCTCACCAGCTCCCTGCCCTCCAAGAGTGATGAGATGCCCTGGCTGGTTTTGCTCAGTGGATAGAGCGTCAGCCTACGGACTGAAAGGTCCCAGGTTCGATTCTGGTCAAGGGCATGTACCTTGGTTGAGGGCACATCCCCAATGGGGAGTGTGCAGGAGGCAGCTGATTGATGTTTCTCTCTCATCGATGTTTCTAGCTCTCTATCCTTCTCCCTTCCTCTCTGTGAAAAAATCAATAGAAAAAAATTAATTAAATAAAATTCCCTTGAAAAAAAAAAAAAAGAGTGATGAGAGTCTCCTATGGGCCTTTGCCGTTGAGGATCACCTCTCAGCAGGAGCCAGGCTGGGCACTTGCCGGGATTCACCAGGTTCTGGCTTCACCCAGAACATGTGCTTCAAGTGGTCATAAACACAGGAGGAGAGCCAAACCCAATCATTACCTACACAAACAGGGCAGATTCAATTCACTGGGAAAGGTGAGATGAAAAAAACCTTTGTATTTGAACTGGTCAACAAAATACAAAGAAAGAAAGAAAAAACTGTAAACAAACAATAAGGTTCTTCAACTTCTTAATTTTTAAAAAAACTATATAAAACAGATTTAAAATTTTAAACCTAAATAGAGAAATACAGCAATGTTTCAACTTCAGTCGAGGGGAAGGTGGATCTGGGTGGTAGGTATTGCATTTCAGCTCAAAATTTCTTGTAAATCCCATTTATCCTTTAATCGTGAAAATCACATGAAGAGTGTTAATATCTTCCAGGAAATATCATAAAACTACAGATTCTGATGAAAACCAGATTCATGATGTCACTATGCCATCAGGACATCTTATTTAAAAATTAATTGTATATCATTTTTATGAAATATATTTTGAGAATCTCTCTCCTGTTTGGTTAATATTTATTCTTCAGTGTTCTTAATCTTAGAGATTTTCCATTAAAATTTGCTTATAAAATGTACAGAGAGTGGTCATATTCGTGAATCAAATCAAAGACTTCAAAACCTTCTAGCTTTGGATATTTTTTATTTCCTTATTTAGAAAGCAATTTAAAACTCCCAATTAATTTATATTCTTTAAAGAAACTTCACTTTCTGAATCTTACATCTTTTGATCCCCACCCACGTGATTTTGCTTTTCTCATGGTAAAATAGATAACACAAGGTTAACAACAAGGACAACATCTGCGCTGATTATTCAGAGAAGCAAAATATTTCTCATCTTTGTATATTTGTTAGAAGCAGAAGTAATTTTTCCCTCGTTTCCATAGACACAGTAAGCCTGATTATTAATCAGAATAATACACCATAAATTGCAAAGCCAATTAAATATCATCTGTCCTTATTTAATATTCCAAACGTTTTCTTGTTTAATAATTGGTTTCATTTTTGTTATACTGAATATGATTTTGAAGGCTAATTTGATTTAAATTTAAATGCATTTCAGATGTATATATAGAAAAAAATGGTCTTACTACGCTAACTGTAAACAAAATGTGATCAAAGAAAGATATTATACAGATCTTTTGAAATAATGTGTCTCCATATCTAATAAGACAGAAAGACAATGTTTTCTCTACCTCTATATTGGAAACACTTCAGGTTCTGTGTCTTCAATCTTCTTCCTACAAATTATAGGGATTTCATTTCAGTTTTCTCCTCAGCATACAATCTGTCATGTTCAAAGAAAATATATTTTTTAAAACCTCAAAATTGAGTAGCAAATATTCCATGGCAGTAGGAGTCAATTAAGGCAACGCAAAAGAGCAGTAACTAGAAGAGATAAGAAAATAATAAGTATATCTAAATCTCGACCTTTTGACCTCTTCTGCTCAGCCCACCACACTTGGCGTCACTCACACGGGAAGACTGGTTCCCGTTGCCCGCCTGACCGTGGTTCCGAACGCTTCTCTCTGTACCTGAGCTTGAGCTGCTTCCAAACATGTAAGACGTTTCCCTTTGCTGCCCTCTTTTTTCTACTACTTCCCTCTGTATTTCCTGTTACAATAAGCATAGTATTGTTTATGTCAGAGTTTCTCGCATTGACATTATTGACATTTTGGGCTAGGTGATCCTTGGTTATGGGGGACTGACCTGAGCATTATATAATTTTTAGCAGCATCACTGGCTTTACCCACCAGATGATATAGTACAAAATATAGCAAATACTAGCTATCAGAATATCTCCAGACATTACCAAAAATCCCCTGGTAGGCAAGATCGAGCACCCATTTAAAACAACTGGTGTACACACTGGCGTTTGTTTATTTATGCATTGATCATTCAGTGAGTGTCTATCAGGCACATTCTATATTCCAAGTACTAGACTACACCATTAAAAAAGATAGAGTGTTGCCCTCTCCTACCCAGAAGTCTAGTTATGTGTGAACAAGTAAAATGTCAACCTCAGTTTAGTATACAAAGCATTACCACAGAGCTGAAAACAAAGTACTACTAGAGCATAATGAAAGGGTACCTAACCCAGCTTTGGGGGACCGAGCCTTCCACAAAGGGAGAGGCACTTAAGCTGACACCAAAAACGATGAGTGGGAACTAGTGCAGTGAAAAATTAAATGGGGAGAAAGTGTTCCAGGCAGAGAGAACAATTAAGCAAAAGCCTGTAGGTAAGAAAGCAGGTCAGCGTTCCTGGGGCACTGAGCACTGTAAGCAAGGACAGGTCTTTTATTTCACATTTATTCTGAAGATAGTGGTGAGCTATGATCTTGCTTCTCAAGACAATGACTTAAGACAGTGGGTTCCCTTGGGCTGAATTTTGTAACTTCAGGTAAGTGAGCCCTTGAATACTTCTATGCCAGCCTAAATTTTCTTTATTTTTTTCGCTCTTGTACCAAGAACAAGACAGAAACCATTCATCTTCCAAGTCTATTCATAAAAGAATGAGAAATTATTTCTGTAATTAAAACTAAAACTACCCTACATTTTTTCACTATTACACAAATAACTCTAAAGATGTTTCATGTATATATAATCAAGTTTTCTGTGTACTAATTAAATTAATGCTCAAAGCAGTTCTTTAAGAAGATAAAGCAAGTGTATAGTTAATTTTCCATTTATAGATGAAACTGAAAAAAAATAGCAAATCAATGGTATGTCAAATTTATAAAAGCCTAATGACTTTCCCCCCTCCAAGTCTTGACGTTATATAGTGTTATATTTGTCTGGGATTCGTTTAGAAATTTCTGAATCATAAGGATGTACATTTTTAAAAATTATCTCATACACCCATTATATAAGCATTGGATTTGGTTCTTTGTGGAAATTAAATACATTACATAGGCAAGTTTATTCAGTTTACCACACAACTAAAGAAGACTTTTATCATGAGAGAGAAAACAACTTGATGTGACATTGAGTAATATCTGAGTCACAAATAAGAAAGTCAAATGAATGCTCGACATATTGGGAGATTGTTTTTTGCTAAGGAGTGACTGTGTTTTAACAGAATGTGTTTTTTGATTGAATCACTTCGGAATTTCAAGGATAAAAAATTGGTAGTGCAGCTTTGCTATTAACTATCCTTAATCAAAGCAAAGCTTTGTAGAATATGTTTATTTGCAAGTAAATAAGTTGGAATCATTTCCTCTTTATCATCTGTTCACTACAAAATAAAATGGGAAAAGAGAGCTCTGGGAAAAATAAAGCAGAGATGAACTTTTCCTCCAGCTCTGTAGAGAACCATTTTTAAATCTAGAGAGGTGGGTGAGGAACCTCTATCTTTTACCTTTAGCACACTTCAAAGCAATGCTGTCAATTGATTTTTCCCTCACAGGTAAAAACATTCCTGGAGTTATAAATTCTTTCTCTTAAATTGTAAATTCTGAATGTTTAGAATGCCTTTCAAGTGCTGGAAACCTAACCTTTCCCAGAAACTATTATTACTTCTCATTTCTGTTCAGAAAAAAAAATTTAAATATCACTGAAAGGTTCTTAAAAATGAACACCTATATGACCCCTTTATTGTATTATCTGTTGTCTACATTTTAAATTTTATCTCATCTCTTCTAAGATGTCATATCTGAATGTCTAATTAAAATTACAAAAACCTGTCAGAACATAATTCTTTATTCTTATTATTTAAAGTTTCAATGGTATTCAACAAAAATTAAGTAAAAATTTAACAGTGAATGTTGATCCTTTCACAATTATAACTATAATTTTTTTAAATTTAGCATGATTAGATCTAATTTTGAGAGATAAGAAAGAAGAAAGGACACGAAGGGAGGGAGGGAGGGAGGGGGGAAAGGGAGAAGAATTAAGGAAAGGAGAGGATGGCAGGGAAATACAGTTAATAGTGTGATTCATAGAAGCTACAGTGTGACTATCTCCATTGGGATTTTTAGTCAATGGATAATAGTTGAGAGATTTCTAGCCAAAAAAAAAAACAAACAAAAATGAATCTGAACGAAATAATAATATCCCTCAAGAAAGAATGTATTCATCATAAATTGGTGGAGTTGATAAGGACTAGCAGGAGTGTTCTGTCATGAAATTATCAAAAATGAAAATTGAAGCAGCAAAAATTTGGAGTGCCCAGCCAAGCTCCACCCAGGGAAGGAAGCATCTTAGCCAGGTGCACTTAGCTTACTATAGTCCCATGAAAATGCTCTCCCTTTCAGGGAGATGGATGCACCAGACTAAAGAAATGTGTATCTGAATCTCAATGCTCTGATTCTGATTCCGAATGGATGTGCCCACAGATCAAGAATACTCTGATCATGCCAACACTTGTGAATATTAGTATATTATTAGCATTTATATTCTGTGCATCAGTCTTATTAATCTAGTTAAAGAGTCCATCACATCTGTGGCTAGCACATCCACTCTCAGAGTGACTACACAAGATGTAGGATTATGTGCTTATCAAGATAATAAATGCCACCTAATACTAAGCAGCCAGCCTTTCTCAAACGGGAACCTTAACCATCACACTTGGTGTACTCTCTCTATTTAAAATTTATATATGTAAAACTCACTCTCTTCTTGTGAACATTAAACAATAGGTAGAAACCATAAATACAAATGATATCTGTCTTTTCCAGATGTAGGAATAAGTGATGATAGTTTATTCATTCATCAGTTCCATAAACAACTCTCTGTGCCAGGTTCTTGGTAAGTACTGGAAATGTGCCATTCTTACCTCGAAACAGTTCACAATTTAGCAAAGGAAACAAAAGTATGCATAAACATGATGTAGTATGAAAAACACTCTAATGGTGATTTATAAAAGTGAAATTCAAGCAAGTGGAGAGGGGCTTATTTCTGCACATAAAGAAGGAAGATCAGTCTATAATTTAAGATAATCAAAAGACTTTATCAAAAATTGTATCTTACTTTCTATAGCATGTAGCAATGATTTTTATAACTTATATATTACTTTCTTATGAGTGACTATCCCAAATATTTTATATGCAAAGATTTTTTTTTAATTTAGGGAAAACTTTTCTCTGGAGGTAAAATTTATCGGTTATGTATAATTGACAATAGCTTGTGACCTCTACTTATTTACATTAATATGAGTTGCCTAATTGGAACTCATACATATTTATAATATAATCCACAAAAAAGTAAGCTCTGTGTCTATTTTGTACAACATTATGTCCATAGGAACTATAACAGCACCTGGTATAGATAAGGTGCTTAATACAGGGTTGGGCAAATGTAGGTTTATAGTTGTGAGTACACAAAACACAGAGTTTAATAAAGCTATTATAATAATCATAACTTGCATGTCTTTGTCCATATGTCCAACTATAAACCTACTTTTTCCCATCCCAGCATAACCTATTGAATGTATACACAAATATTTAAGCATGTCAGAAGCTCCTCAAGGTACTGGGTAGTTAATGTGATAGAAGGTTAGAATCTGTACCTTGCCTTTTGCGCACTAATCTAAACAAAATTAGTAATATACCATTATTAGATTGTTTTGATAAATAAAAGTAGTCTCTAATAATGAGAGATAGGTAAAACCCATAGGCCTTTGCTCTCAAAAACTCTTGATCTACCAGGTGTTCTATCACAGTGAGAGTAAGTCTCATACTAAATTCTGCAACATGTCCAAACATAAAGTAGCAAATATGCACAAAATCCTTAAGTCCCAGTTCTCTGACCTCTCAGGAACTCTAGCACCTTCCATCAAAGGTTCATTTGAGGGAATTGAAGCAATATTCTAGCAGCAGCTGACATTTAAATTTCTAGTCAGAAACAAAAGATAGATTCCTCTGTTAATGGCTACACATGCGAACAGAGTCATAGACCTAGGGTACTACCTTGAAGAATCCAGGCTAGGGTTTTTCAACTTTGACCCTACCAATATGTTGGAGCAGGTAATTCTTTGTTTAGTGGGTGAGGTGGAAAGATTCTGTGCATTACAGACTTTCTGGCAGCATCTCTAGCATCTACCGACCAGATATCGATAACAGCCTATCCTCCTTCTAGTTGAGACAACCAAATGTGTTGATGTTGCCAAATTGGGAAATAACTCCTAATCAAGAACCACTGATTGAGACTGCTTGGTTCTCTGGGCATTTAGTCTCTTTTTAGGCAAGTCAGATGTGCCTGTGCAATATTGCTAACCAACCATATGTCTTGAACAATCTCATTTCACCAATGAAAATCATTTCAAGATCTCATGTGCTGTAATTAGGATACCCACTGTTACTGATGAGATGGAGATAGAAAAAGTACTAGTAGCAGGTGCCTCTCCAGAGGGCCCTCCTGGTTAGATTCTTTCAAATATTTACTAACTGCTTGTTCTAAGTCTAGACCTGAGTAGAGTATTTCAAATGCTAATCAACTATCCCTATGACTTCAAATAAAATTAGTAACACTTGTTATAGAATTTAGACTCAGGTTGGAAGTAGCCACAGGCACTTTACTGAGGAAACCACTGGGAAACTTACTACTGAATTCTCAAGGAAAAAGTAATAAAACTGATAGCAATAATGGAAACTTGCTGAACAACACAAGCACACATGCTGTTATGCTCTTGGGATAACATTTAAAATGTAGCATATTTTATCTTCTCTACTGAGTCCTGCCAAATGAAAATGATTTTGCTAGTACACAAACGTCTGCATATAGCAGGTTTTTCAGTTCAAAGAGTGAATTGTGAGTAAAGTTGTTGCAAGTATATAAAGTAAATATTTGGACAGTGAGATTTGAATAGTGTGGGATATCTGTATATGGGATTGCTTTACATTGGATGATGGATAAATATAATATCTTCCCATCACCAGTTTCAATGAGTCAAATTAAGAGGTGGCTTTAGAATATTTCAATGTTGGTTTTAGTTATAAGTCAGGCCTGACTAAAATGATGATCGTGCTGGATAAGAGACAGATGTCACCATCCATGGCTGGATATTCCAGGGACACTTTTCTGTGTACAAAATACAGGCAAAAATAGGACAGACCAAATCCCATTAAATAACTAAAGCTCCATAGAGGTGTTTTAGATAAGTTTATACCCCTAGGTGGAGTGGCAGAGCTTTTATTCCTGACCCACTGAGAAAAAGAAAGAGAGGATCAGGGAATTAGGCAAGGAAAGAAAAGAGAGCAATTAATACATTTGTCAAGGCAGCTGCCCCTCGCACACACGCTGTTCTCCTCTCTGGACAGTGTGCTGGGTGGGACTTTCTATTCCTCCCAGGGAGGAACTAAATGCCTAAAACAGCAAGGTAACCCAGAGGCCTCATCCCTGAGACTATTATGAGTACCAGAGACACACCGTCTTAAAAGGAGATTCGGTTGAAATTGAATCTCAGGAGAAATTGGAGCAAATTTTACCCAATAGTTAAGCTTACCTACTTATATGCAACACTGCTGACTGCTTAGGATGTAGGGAGAGTTATATGCTCCCAGGGAAAAGACTGGCCACCATTATGTCTTCCAAGGAAAAATTCTTTGGTGAGCATAGAAATCTGTGCAGGAAATACAAGGCATCTGCTCAGAGGAGATTGTAACAAGAGGTGTGGCATCTATGGCAGGTGGAATAAGGGAATCCCTCACATATACTGTTTTTTAGTTTTTTTATTTATTGATTAAGATATTATATATGCATCCTTATCCCCCCATTGCCCCCCCCCCACTCATGCTCTCACCCCCCTGGTGTCGGTGTCCATTGATTAGGCTTATATGCATGCATACAAGTCTTTTAGTTGATCCCTCCCCCACACCCCCTGTCTCCTACCTTCCCTCTGATATCTATTTTCACTAACTTACATGGAGTAAGGGGTGGGGGGGGGGCAATAAAGAACCTTGTCTATAAATTGGTGGGCAGGAGGAGACATCTTTATTCCTCTTATCTCATGTTTCCCTGATGTCTCTCTGCTCCCTCAATACTAGCTTCCCTTAAAGAAGAGGAATGACTACCTAATAAATGTATCTGAGAAAAAACTGAGTTAGCTTAACTTAGCAAGTTTTGGGTTTTCTATTTTGGATCTTCCTGCCAACAGAGGGGGAACACTCTAGACTGCTCTTCACCCTATAGGAAACAATAATGCTAACTTGTCATTGTCTAGATGTGCCACTTCTTGGATGCTTAAATCAGGGGAGGTGTGTTAGAAAGTACATCTATACTACAGTCTCCAATCCAGTTTTCACCTGTTACAAAGCTGATACCTTGATATCTACCTGTCAGCTCCCTTATCTATGTCTCAATTGGTTCTAGATTCGTGGGGATAAGGGATCATTTAAATATTGGCCAAACCACTAGTAAAAAAAAAAAAACTTGAAACACAGGAACATAGACTACTAACTTATTATATAAAGATCAAGACAATACTTGGATATTATGGTTTCTGATGTGATAGGGAAGATGTCTTTAAAGTTTAATAGTTTAGGAAGATTAAATGAGATTCTAACATTGTGGGGTCCCAAGCAGCTTGTTTTAGTTTTAATGACAGATAAAAGGCAAGATTCTTATATTTATTAAGTATATTCATGTCAACAGGCTAGAAAACACCAGACGCATGCACACACAGACACACAACATAATCATTTCAGATTGGCTCTAATTTGTTAATTATATAATCCAAGACTGTGACCTTATTATTAAGAAATATGTCATCTTCTTCAGTTAAAAGAGAAATAATTCAAGAAAATTATTAAAATTACAATAGCTAAGTAGGAAATTAAAAAGAATCGTATCTGGTTTTGGAACCAAGATGGCAGCATAGGTAAATGCCTATTCTCGCTGCTTCCCACACCATATCAAAATGACAACTGAAATACAGAACAACCATCATCCAGAACTGCTGTAAAGCTGGCTGAATGGAAGTCCTACAATTAGAGAAGTAAAGAAGAAAGCACACTGAGACTGGTAGGAGGTGCAGAGGTGCTGAACAAGCTGGTCCAACATCCATGTGAGCCACTTTTTTAATTGGGAGGGAGAACGTCTCTGTGGAGGCCACCCAGAGGAGAAAGGGGTCCCAGCCCCACACCAAACCCCCAGCCCAGAGTCCTAGAGCTGGGAAAAGAAGTCCCTGTAACTACAGGCTGTAAAAACTAATGTGGATTGGAGCTTAGTGACACAGAGGCTCCTGGAGAGCCAGCTGTTCCTCTTAAAAGACTGGCACCATGAACTGAGCTTACAAGGTCCTGCTTCCTCTGAGCTCTAGCACCAGGGTGAAGCCCTGGGAGACACATTTGTCTGGCATCAGGGCAGGAACTTAGGGGTGGCTTTCTCCCAAACAGAGGTACTCACAGGGATCATTGTTCCTGTGCTGGGACCTCCCCAGTCTTAGGGGCTGATTGGCAGCCATTACTGTTTGCCCTGCCCTGGTGATTCCCTAAGACCCCACCTCATCCAATTTATAACCCCACCCAAGCTGCATATAGCAGCTTTTGCACTTGAATGACCTGTCTTGAAAATCTCAACCAAGCTGCAGCTGGGTCAGAAGCCCCAAGCCTATTAATAAAAGACCAAAGCCCCAGCACCAGCCTGCCTTTCTTCATAGCTGGGCCTCCTCTGGACACTTCCAAACCCAATACAAAGAGGAAGAATCTGCAGATCTCTCTGTAGCTCCTGCTGGGTGGCCCCAGGCAGTGTCTGACTTTACACCTCCCTGGAGACCTAAGAGCCAGTGTACCCAGTGGTCAGTATCAGACCATACCAAATTTCAACTCTTCACATCCATAAGCAACATACCGTACTCAAGGAGCAGACTCAGTGAGCACCAAAGCCCCACTAAAGCAAGTCCTGTTACATAGGGGTGTCCCCTGCATAGTAGCTCTCCCACCATAGTCACAACTGGTTCTCATAGCAAATTGGCCTGGAGGTCAATTCATCCCAGTGACACCAACAGCAATCAAGTCCCAACTACAACAAGACTGTGCTCACAGCCCACAAAGGGGTGTACCTAGAGCTCCCAACTCAGGTTACTGGGGAGGCTGAGCTACTGGTCCCTATAGGACACCTACTACACAAGGCCACTCTACCAACTCAAGAAGACAGAGCAGCTCTACCCAATACATAGAAACAAACACAGGGAAGCAGCAAAAATTCAGAGACAAAAAAAATGCCACAAATTAAAGAAATGGAAGAAAGCAAAGTACTGTATATAGAGTTCAAAACCACAGTTACAGATTACTCAAGAATCTTCTAGAAACCTCCAAGGGACTTAGTGAGACTTCCAAGGATCTTAGTGAGAATGCCAAATACATGGAAAAGGACTAGTCAGAAATTAAGCATACCCTGACTGAAATAAAGAATAATATAGATAGATTCAACAGTAGAGTAGAGGATTCTGAGAATCAAATCAATGATTTGAAATATGAGGAAGCAAAAAACACCCAATCAGAAGAGCAAAAAGAAATAAGAATAAAAAATATGAAGATAGTGTAAGGAGCCTCTGGGATAACTTCAAGCACAACAACATTCAAATTATGGGGATGCCAGAAGAAGAGAAAGAGCAAGATAATGAAAACCTATTTGAAGAAATAATGACAGAAAACTTCCCCTACCTAGTGAAAGATATAGACTTTCAAGTCCAGGAAGCACAAAATGTCCCAAAGAAGAGGAACCCAAAGAGGCCCACACCAAGACACATCATAATTAAAATGCCAAGGGCTAAAGACAAAGAGAGAATCTTAAAAGCAGCAAGAAAAAAGCAGTTAGTTACCTACAAGGGAATGCCTATATAACTGTCAGCTGATTTCTCAACAGAAAATATGCAGGCCAGAAGGGAGTGGAAAGAAATATTCAAAGTGATAAATAGCGAAGACCTACAACCAAGATTACTCTACCCAGCAAAGCTATCATTTAGAATTGAAGGTCAGATAAAGTGCTTCACAGACAAGAAAAAGCTAAAGGAGTTCACCACCACCAAACCAGTATTATATGAAATGTTGAAGGATATTCTTTAAAAAGAGAAAAGAAGAAAAAGGAAAAGATCAAAAATATGAACAACAAAATGGCAACAAATACATACCTATCAACAATGAATCTAAAAAATCAAATGAATAAGAAATTTAATGAACAGAATAAACTGGTGAATAAAATAGAATCAAAGGCATGGAGATGGAACAAACTGATGATTCTCAGAGAGAAGGGGAAGTGAGGGCGAGAAGAGATTAAACAAAGATCTTGTAAACATATATGCATTACCTATGGACACAGACAATAGGGTTGCAAAGGCTTGGGATGAGGCAGGAATTGGGTAGAGGGAGGCAATGGAGGAAAAAAGAGGGACATCTGTAATAATCTCAACAATAAAGTTTTTTTAAAAAAGAACTGACTGGAACACTCTGTCTTTAAGAATCATATTTGCTCATAAAAACAAGAAGAGATTGAATCAGCTGTAACATATACTTTGACAAGCACACAATAATGAAAGATAGCAGGAAGAAAGCAAGAAATTCACCTAGGAGAAGAGGGTAAGATCTTGGAGAGCTGCTTGGATGTATATAAATGGGAAAAGGAGATGGACCCAGGTCTAGTTGCTCTTGAAGAAAGGACGTCAAAAGGAGATGTTTAATTATTACCAGGTAGAAAAAATAGCTGGAGCTTAAAAATCTGTTAAAGGAGGAGACCCAAGTCCTCAGAAAGCAGACTGGGATAATTTTCCCAGAAAAATTTCAGGTCCAAAAAAAAAAAAAGTATAGAATAACTTCCTGTTTAAACTTTACAAAAATAGAACCTAAGATAAAAAAAACATTTACAAACTTATCTATGTGGTAGGCAGAATAACATCCCCTCAAAGATTTACACACCTTATTCTCCAGAACCTGTGAACATCTTATGTTACATGGCAAAAGAGACTTTGCAGATATGATTAATGTTATGGACCTTAAAAAAGGGAGATTATCCTGGATTATTGAAATGGGCCCAACCTAATTGCTTGAGCCCATAAATTAGAAGAACAAAGCAGAAAGTTAGTCAGAAAGATGCTGCAGAAGACGAGATACAAAGAGACAGGGCAGCATGACAAGATTCAAGGACTGGAGAGAGGCCTCTAGGAGATACAGGCCACCCCAGCTGACAGCTGGACAGGAAATAGGGGCCTCGGTCCTACAACTGCGAGGAACTGGATTCTGCTAACAAAACCAATAGTGTGGGAGCAGATTCCCAGCACCTCCCACCCCCTCCAGAAGGGAACATATACCTTTGATTTCAGCCTTGTGAGGCTTGAAGCACAGGAAATAGCCAAGCTACTCTCTACTCAGGCTTTTGACCTACAGACTGTGAGTTAATAAATTTGAAATGTTTTAAACTGCTAAGTATGTGCTTATGTATTACAACGGCAATAGAAAAATAATATAATATTCCTTGAGATTGGGATAGGCCTACAAAGCAAACAGATACAATTTGGTGATTTAACTTTTGGGATATTCAAGAGAATATCATGTCACCTAATTTTATTATAAATGTTGTCTGTGAATATTTTTGGCTTTACTATCTCGTAACTGTGTTTATTTTTATGTGGGGATTTGTAAAGATACAAAAGTCTCCTCTATCTTCCCACCAAATGATTTCTCAATAATGTAATTTATGATGACACATCAGAGTTCAAAAAGGAAATATTATTTTGAACTTCAAGTTAACACCCCATACTTTGTCAAACATTTCATGCATCAAATTTATTGATTTCCATAGCTAAAGGTAAGCTAACTTTATTTCCTAGCTTTACATTTTTAAATGTTAAAAGTTACCAAAAGAAAAATAACTTCTAATTTTTACTGCCGTATACTTATTCCTATGGTAATGGTTAAATAGACTATCAAGAAAGACTCATTTGTCATGACCATTTTCAGTACTTCATTCAAATAGAATAGACACTCTGAAATCAGTAAAATATTTGATATACAAAAGAGAAGAGAAACAAAAGGTTATAAAAGAAACACTTTCCTTCACTAAGACAAATGCTTAACAAAAGGACTGTGTTATCTCAGAAAGCTTCCTAAAAAAAACAAAGTTCTTCTGAAACAAACATGCTCCTTTAACATAAATGTTTTTCAGAATAATTCGTGGAGATATTTGGTACAAAGTATGTTTAAAATACTATTTTACAGGCTCTACATACTATGTAGAAAGTTTACCAACCTTTGTACATGCAGGGACTTATATGAAACTACTTGAACAAAAGACCATGGGTGTTTCATATGGTCATTTGCAAAATAAGAAATGAAATAAAGAAAATGGATAACTAGATTCTCAGGGTTTTTTTATTCTAGAAATAAAATCTTCCTAAACATATGAACTATGTTTCAGATTTTTTGTTATTTTTTTCTTTACTATAAAGACTATGTCTGCTTTAGGTAAGTCAATTCAGCACACCCAGTATTTTGTAACACTAACAACTATAATGCCGATACTTAAAACCTGGAGACTAAAAGTATGATTGAAAACAATACACAATCCAGCCGGCTTCACCTTTCCCCTTTGTTGAGTGAGCATCAACCTGTGAACCAGGAGGCCACAGTTCCATTCCAGGTCAGGGCACATGCCTGGGTTGCAGGCTCAGTCCCCAGTGTGGGGCATGCAGGAGGCAGCCAATCAATGATTCTCTCTCATCATTGATGTTTCTATCTCTCTTCCTCTTCCTTCCTCTTGGAAATCAATAAAAAAAGTTTTTAAAAAATAAAATAAAACAGTACACAGACTTCACAAGTCAAGTAAAATAAGTGAGAACTATAAGTGTTGTAATAAACATAGAAGGTGATATTTACCCAGAAGTGCCAAAATCATTGTACTTGCAAGTCTCCGCCACAAGCAATTACGAACAAGTTGACTCTACTTGACTTCCCTACTACCTACTGGTGTAACTTAAAATAAAACCTAGGAATGAAACTGGGCAAGTGTGCACTTGAATCCAGTTATGGTTAAGTTTGTTTTGTTACTAAAGGATCAGAGAACAGATATTATTTATCTCAGAAATGTTAGCAGAAGAGCACTACGGCAGAACCAGGAAAATGAGAGAGATTAGCAGAGATCAAATAGAATCCCCATCCCTGCACTGTTGTACCAATGAAGTACTCCTAATCTGAGCTCCAAGATCGCATGGCCGGGTTCCATTTAACACAGGACAAAATGATCCCTACTGTTGAGTCAGACCTGTGGGAGAAAATCTGCTTTGGGTTTGAAAACTCCTTTGCAGTTTCTACCAAGCAGCATCTTATACCAAAAAGATACATAATTATACAGCGTGACTAATTCATTTCTGAATACCTCTTACATGTTCTATTGAATGACGTTATCTATTTACATGTTCTGTTTGTCTCCACCACTGGGACTGTGCCCTTTTGGACAGGAGCTGTGTTATCTTCATCCTTTCATCTGTATAATGCAATATAATGCCTGGAATTTATTGCATACCCAAAAAAGTTTGTTTGAGTGCTGAATGAATTGACAGACGAGTTAAGAAAAGCTAGTGGCATCTGCAGATTTGACTTTTCCCTGGTGTGTTTTCAGGCCATTTGTGAAACTTCAAATAAAACTACCTTGAAAATATATGGGACTCACTTTTCCTCCCCAAAAGTACCTTTCACCTGTCCCCTTTTGTTGCTTATTTTTATGCTTATTAATGATTAAACTTATCAAATTGTCTTTGAACTTATAAATACAGTATCACCAGAGATTATTTTTAGTTTACAAATAAAAATTTCTAAAAATAATAAGGTGGGATTATTCTTTTTAAAGGTTATGCTATGATTTATAGTCTAAAGTGAGCCTACACATTAAGCAACCTAGCCATAAAATCATTTTTTATTTACTTTCAATACTCATGTGCGTTAAATCTGACCCAAATGATTGATTCATTTTCTAGGTTGCCAGGTTATGCAGAGATTACCATTAATTTATAACTCTCTAAACCTAAAATCTGGATTATCTCTCAATGGAGTTTCAGTATGGGACTCTTCCTGATGTATTTCTTGGTAAAAATTTAAGCAGTTGTTGAATATCTGTACTGACTCCTTTCTAGCCCTCATAGCAACGCCTACACAGTGATTATTGAGTAGCGTCCCTTTGTGCTAGCAGCTGGCTTCCTTCTTTCAATGTATTTTAAGAACCATCCTAGTTACAAACTAAAGCTTTTATTAAAGTATTCCTCAAATTCTTTTTGACTAATCTAAGATCCGGTTTCTACATGACATGACTTTTCTTAGTCATGTATAAACCAGATATTAAATGGACCCAAAACAGATTTTTTAAAAATAATAATTTCTAAAAGATGTTGCGGCTTTTTTTATAGGATCACTTCTTGTACACAGATATTTTATTAAACACTTAGCCTTCTTACCTATGATCTATGACTACAAAATTTTTTAATTGTTTTTAAATACAGGTGATGTTCACCATATTTAATAATTCATTTACAGCAGGTATTGACCGATCAGAACAGATGCTGGTGGCCATAGCACTGGACCAGGGTCCTGGAGGGCCCCCTGATGTGACAGATGCTACCTTGTTAGGGGCTGGATCATGTGAGGCAAGAGTGAGAGTCTCAGGAGAACAACCAGGTTGATGAAATGGTGGTGGAAGGTGGTCAGGGGCTGGAGGCAGTGGCTATTTATCAACAGATAGAGTGATACTTCAACAATTCAACAAGTATATGGTTATAGCATGTCTAGGTTTAAAATAAGCCCTCCCTTTTTAAGACTTTTTGTTATGTTTTTAATAAAAATTGAAATAAGAACTATCTCACTGAGGAAGTCCTATCTTGTGTTTTCAAGGATTCCCCGTAATCGGGTTAAACAAGGTCTGAAGCTTCTGCAGTTTGGGGAAGGGAACCCTTCTTAACACGGTAAGCACCCAGTCAGTCACCAGTGACTGACACTATACCTTGCATTCGAAAGACAAAGCAGGCTGAGCGCTTAATGTATTAAGAGAAAAACACCTTTCTTATGCAAATTTCACAAAAACATATGACTGTATGAGTACATTGACAGAGATCCTAAAGCTTCAACTTCATTGTCATCCCTAAATCCATCTGTAGATTATTCAGAAGAAACTGCATAATTGATTGACTCTTCAAAGTGATTCTCATGTAGTCAATATAAATTGTGACCCTGGAAAACTGAGAAATCCATTTAAATCCAGATTTAATATCAGATGTGACTATAACTGTGTTCCCATACAGTGAACAGGAAAATCAAATAGGTCCAGGTTGAAAATAAGGTAATATGTGCTTATTGTCCTATCCTAATGGGTCCTTTTAAAAACTGGGCTAATGATTTGCCTTATAGCTTTGAATGGAGGAAACTACAACACCAGGAAGTCTGCCTTTTTCTCCCCTAGAAGTTTCTTTTCTTAATTTATCTTTATTATTGAAAGTATTAGATGTCCCTTTTTTCCCCATTGAATCCCTCTACCTCGCATCATGCCTCCTCCCTGCCCCCCCCAACTGCCTTCACTACGCTATTGTCTGTGTCCATGGGTAATGCATAGATGCATATAAATTCTTGAGTTAATCTCTTCCCACTCCCTCTCTCCCCTTCCCTCTGAGATTTGTCAGTCTGTTCCATGCTTCTATGTCTCTTCTATGTTCATCAGTTTTTGTTGTTCATTAGATTCCACATATAAGTGAGATCATGTGATACTGGCTTATTTCACTTAGCATATCTCCAGGTCCCTTCATGCTGTCTCAAAGGGTAAGAGATCTTTCTTTTTTACAGCTACATAGTTTCTGTTTGAAATTTTCCGTTTGGAATTCTTTCCTTACAAAAACTGCTGTGAACTCTAACTTCAAGCACCAAACTAAAATTCAGACTTCTCTGACCATGGGCTGAGTGCTTTGACATGATTTGTTGGAGGGTGAAAGAAATTTTTATCTGAAAGAAGAGAACCACTATTTTGACAGTGGAACCTGGAAAAAAGACTGGAATGATGGGGAGATGAGCACAATGTTGGCCTTCTGTCAATGCCTATAAACCAAAAATTCTCAATCCTCATAGCCAGTAGAATCACCTAATGCCAGAGCCCACCTGAGATTAATTAAATCAGAATCTAGGGTGAGGCCTCAGCATTTTAAGTGGGTGATTTAAAAGTGTGATCCTAATGCACAAAGTTGAGAACCACTGCTATTAACCTTCTAGCACAAGCAAATGAAATCAAAAGCGAATAAAGTGATTCATGAGGGAATATCTGAGGTAAGGTGGGCATAAGGTGTACAACTTAAGTCTCTCAGACAACAGTCTCACCAAGGAAAATACCTTGGGGTTTGCAGTTACGGAAGTTCAAAGAGAATGAACATTTGGCATGTGCCTGGATCTTTTCACAGGAAGTACGTGCAGGTAGAGCACTAACAAGTAGCCCCTTGGCAAAAGGGATTGAGAAGCTCATGGATTGACAGAGGAAAATGAGGGTGAACAATGTACAGTATTTCACCTGACAGACAGATACCACCAGCACCCACCTTAAGAATGAGTGAAGACTTAATTGGGTGAATATTTGCATAGGCTTAAGTGTATCACATCATCAGGGCCAGTGAAATTTGAGCTATTGGTATGTTATCCTAACTGTTACCAAAGTTTAGTGATACTTTTTAACAATTAATTTGTATTTTGAGTATGTTTATTTAACATAATGTTCACTAAGTAACTAAACTGAAAAAGAAATAAGGATATTAAAGTTAAGAAGCACAAGTAACTATGAGGCTATGGTATGATATGAGTTGTCCACATCTACTCTAATGAAAGAGTAATATGGAAATTAACTGTCTCTCCGAGATGCCTAAGCCACGCCTACCAGCTAATCAGAGGGCTGTATGCAAATTAACCCAGCCAAGATGGAGGCTGGCAGCCACAGAGTGAGCAGGGGTGGGGGTGGGCAGGTGGCGCTTGCCTGCTTCCCAGTCCCCTTGGGGGGATCAGGGAGGAGGAAAGGCTGGCCCAGCCGTGAGGCAGTGAGCAGGTGGGGTTTTCCCCACTTCCCAGTGGCTAGAGCAAGATAGGGAGTAGGCAAGCCAGGCAGGCAGGCAGCACCCAGCCCTGGCCACAGCTCAAAAAAGAGAACAACATGAGGGGATGGCAGGAGCCTGAGAGATCAACACAGAGGGGTGCCTGCTCCAAGCCTCCGCAGTGTGCCTGGGGGCAGGCCCCCAGCAGACACACACACAGAGGAGGACTGCTCCAAGCCTCAGATGCGGCTGGGGGCAGGATCCCAGTGGTGACACACACACACATACAAACACACACAGCACCTGCCAGACTGGGACCATCAGGACATCCACTGAGGGGTTCCGGACTGTGAGAGGGGGCAGGCTGGGCTGAGGGACCCCCACCCTCCCCCATGCATGAATTTCGTGCACCGGGCCTCTAGTCTATAATAATAAAAGCATAATATGCTAATTAGACTGGATGTCCTTCCAGACATCCTTCCAGAAGACCTTTTGGACAAAGCTGCAGCGGCAGCGGGGCTGAGTCAGCCGCCAGGGTGGCGGGGGGGGGGGGGCCAGAGCTCCATGCATGACTTTCATGCATTGGGCCTCTAGTGAATAATAAACTGGATAGATGGATAAGAAAAGATCAGAATTGGAGCAAGGACAAGGACAGTAAGGTAAATGCCAATGTCTCCAACAAAAGTTGTAGAATAACCAGAAAACTGATTTTTTTTAATAGAGGCAATGAGGGATGCAATAATTTTCATGCAAAGAATCTAAACACATAAACTAAAAGGATTTGGGGTCCTCAGATTTAAGTGAGGTTCTGAGAAATGTTTTTTTAATATTAAAACTTTGGAATTTCTGAGGAATTTCAATTTATGGAGACAATGGAATTGTTTGCAGGCAACATACCCTGGAAAATCCAGCCTATGTGGTTGCCATGTGTCACTAAGGAGAGGAACATTTGGAGAGGTACATGTGGAGGAGTCATCAATAGGTACAAAGGATAGTTTGGAAGAAACTCAAAGAAGCTAATGTTGGTGTAGCAGGGAAAGGGAGAGGGGGCTGATAGACCCACTCACAGCATGAAAACCCAGAGATTAGAGGGAAGCGGAGTAAAGAGAAAAAAGAATGCAGTAAGGGGGTGGAAGCTCTTTTAGCAACACCTAACTCACCATTTTCCCCAAAGTCCACTCCTACGATAAAAGCACACTACCACAGCCCTGACCGGTTTGGCTCAGTGGATAGAGCGTTGACCTGCGGACTGAAAGGTCGCAGGATCGATTCCATTCAAGGGCATGTACCTAGGTTGTGGGCACATCCCCAGTAGGAGGTGTGCAGGAGGCAGCTAATCGATGTTTCTCTCTCATCAATGTTTCTAGCTCTCTATCCCTCTCCCTTCCTCTCTGTAAAAAAAATCAATAAAATATGGTTTTTTTTAAAAAAGCACACTACCACAAAAGTAAATAGAAATCTCTAGGTTTCAGCTTTATATTTGAGTAATGTACAAACCTCCTACACGTTAGAAACATCTGGCATTGGGAAGTCCTCAAAGAGAAGAATTGAACCTTCAACATCTCTCCCACATGGTGGCTCTCAAAAAATCCTTCCACAGATAGAGACAAATTATTCTCTTTTGCTTTTATCTTTGGTCATTTAGCACTTCTCAAAGGGCATTCAAGCATTAAAACAAAGTATCTTTTCACCAAATTGCTTTGTTCTCCCATAAAATGTTTCTGTTCTTTTAAAAGAACAGTTTAGAATGCCCTTGTTTCAAAATTTTAAAGAATTATGAAATTTAAGTGATAGTCAGCCTGGTAGGTGACCAACCAAAATTACTGCAATCCGTTTCTCCGTTTATCGGTCTCCCTCATTAAGTGTTATGAGCAATCATAATCACTTCATCTTTAAATGCTCAGAAGCATAGCCCAGAAATCAAGATGGGGGTTTAATAATGCCTCTTCTATTCAACACTTTATCTTTCTTCAAGTGCTTCATAAATTGACTTATTTTTAAATTGCAATTATTCTAAGAAAGAAAAAATTTTTTCAAGAATGAGAATCTTTGCCGTTACTCTGTTTTCACATTTTCTCATTGTTCATGTCTGACACTTCCTATCAAGCTCGGCCTTTCAAGGGGGGCGGGGGTGATGGGGGTGCCGAGCCAGGGAGCCCTACCCAAATACAAGTCTTTGGTGACTGCTTCCTCCTCTAAGCTCTTGTAGCACAAATTATGTTAACCATTCACTCTGTATTTAACATGTGTATTGTAGTTACTATTACTGCAAAACAACAAATTATCCCAAAACTTAGTGGCTTGGTAGAGCCACTTTATTATGATCTCGAACGATGTAGGTCACAAATCGGGTTCCACAATGTCTGGGCTTCAGCTGGTAGTTATTCAATGACTGAGGGCTGGAATCATCTGGAGGTGAATGGCGGTTGATGCTGTCTCTAAGATCAACCATTAGGGTAGTAACCTCAGTGGGGCTTGGACTGGAGTTTTTAATGAAGCACCTACTTGAGCCTCTCCATGTGGCCTGGGGTTCCTTACAGCATAGCGGCCTCAGTATAATTCAGGAGGAGGGAACAGCTGGCCGGTGGGCCGTATAAGGCCCATGAAGACATTTGCCTAGACTTTCGGAGTGAGTTAATTAAATGTTTGACCAAAGACAGCAGGCTGATTTTTAGGTTGATAGTTTTGTACGGCCCACGAATGATGCTATAAATATCCAAATGGCCCTTGGCAGAAAAAGGGTTCCCCACCCATTAGTTATTCTTATCCAGAACTTCATTTTTTTCAGCAGTGAGGATCTGCACAAACAAAGCAAAGTTTTGTGTCATCTTTCATGACCCAGCCTCAGTAGCTGTGCCATATCATTTTCTCTGCATTCTATGGTTACAAGCAAACCCCTAAATCCAACCAGATTTAAGGGAAGGGACATAGACCTCACCTCTCGATGTAAGAGTACCAAAGGATTTGTGTATCTATATATTAAAACCACCACAATATGTTTCCTTGTGTTATTATTTTTTATGTGTACTATGTCTTGGTTCTTAAGCTTCACATTGTTTTAAGCTGAGAGGGTTACCAGAAATAGCAAATAAAAATACAGAATTCCCTTATTAAATCTGAATTTCAGATGAATAATTTTTAACATAGAAACATAGATATCTCCAGTGCAGTATTTAGGCAATACTGTTACTAAAAAAATATTTGTTGTTTATCTGAAATTCACATTTTACTCCAGCACATATCCCAGTGCTGTACGCATCAGAGAGATTCATTTATGCCTGTTATCGATCCAAATATGGTATGTGATTACATTGCTGAGTAACTAGATCTAACAGATCACTAGACTCTACTCCCTCTAGAGGAAACATAAAGTGAAATTGCACATTCTAGACCTAGATGTTGAGGTTGCCAGCTCAGCATGACAGGGAAGTCCCTGAGAGCCTGGTCTGAGATTTCACACCCAAGAACAAAATTAGTCATTAAGTAAAGTTTTTCAGATTTTAGAGTTGCTGTCACTGGTAATTAGATGTTAAAACTCTACAGCGAAGTTCTCTTAGGTTTTTAAAATAAAACTGGGCACTTTTATACAAATTGGCTCTAAAAAAAAAACCTGTTTTAAAATGTTCCTGCTTCCTTTCATCATCATCAACACAGTTCGCTTTCCGTACCAGTCAGTTTTGTAATGTTCACTCTCTGAAAGGTGTTTTTTTCCAAAAGTGCTATAAGATTTTCAACAACAGAATATGGACAGAGGGGCCCCAAATTACTGGAAATGGCTTATAAATCCCAAACCTTGTTTATGCACTGAATACATAAAAGTATTATTACTATTTTGTGAGAATTCAGTTTCAGCTTCATAATTGAAATGTGGCTATGAGAAAAAGATTGAATTGTCTACTGAATTTCTATCATACAGAGAGCCTTTTTATTTTTAAATGTATCTCAGCAGTAGGTTTGTTAACAAAAATTGGGTCTTTTAAGGTTGGATTTAGCTAACATAGGAAAAAAAGTTTGGAAAGAGTTGCTTTGCATAAAGTGAAACAAAATAGGGGGTAGGCACAATGGAGTTACTGAGTCAGGGAAAGAGAAGTTAGCTCAGCAATGCAATGGGGATACCTGTACCTTATAAGAAACGATGACCTGTGGGAGCCCCTTACACGTCCAGCGTGGTTCAGGGTTCCTGTTCAGGGTTCGAGTTCTGAAGGAGGCCGCACACAAAACGAAGAGAGAGAGAGAAGAAGAGAATCAATTTGGAATAAAGGGGGACCAGGCATGGCATCTTTCCTCTAGCAGGGTTAGACTGCCCTCTGATGCCTGGGTCTCACCAGCCTTTTATTGAGTCTCTGAGAAAACAACCATATCCTTAGGCAGGAAATTCCAAAGAAGAATTTTACATGTAATTAACAAGTGGGGGATTTGCTGTAATTAACAATATTTCAACTTAAACAATGGGTGCATAGCTCTGACCTTTCAGAGCAACCAAGGTTGGTGAAAACAATCAGTTTCCAGCAATGGCCAATATAAAAATAAATAGATAAAAAGTTAAATAATGCATGGAAGATTGTTTACAAATGGCTTTAATAATTCTCCTTCCTGTATGGTTGCCCTTGAGCGTTCCCCTCCCACAGTGACTGTGGGTTTGGCCATGTGTTTTGGTCAGTGGCAAACCTGACAAGCATTATTTTAAAAGTCCTTGTGTATTAAAGATCTGTCCCTTGCTAGTCTTCACAACTCTGTTGCTGCTACCATTTTAAAAGGTGAGGCTAGTCTGCTGGATGAGCAAAGATACATGGCCCAGTCATAAAAGTGATGATTCTATTTGTAAAATTGAATAGACGTAAATGAAAATATACTAAAAATAAAATTAAAAGTTTTCTCTGAATATTGGTAATAGGTTGACTGCCTTAAAAGATGATATGCATTATATTTTCCTTTCATGTTTTTTTTTGATAGCACATGACTATTTCCAAGAACATGAGTCAGTAACAACAGGATTCAACAGAAAAATTATCTGTTGATAGATTTCGAGTTTCAGGAGGCAGGGCATTTTATCTCTGTGTCCCTGGCACAAAGCACAAGGCTGGAAAGTAAGTGATGGACTGTGTTTGTTAAATAAATGAATGCCTTATAAAAAGAAGATAAACCTCTGAGAAAGGAAATCCCTGTTCTGGCACTAGGTTAGAATTATAGGCACCATTGAAATTGGCCAGAACAAATGAGCATTATCAAGAGCAGTGATTCCCAAATTCTAGGACTTGGTCCAGTGTCAGTCAGTGATTAAACTGTCAATGATTCCAATTTATCTGCAAAAAAATAATTAAAGCCACTATCATAAGTTAATTTAAAGCTAAATTAATTCTACTTTCTTCATTTTTGGAATTGTGTCTTTCTTATGTATCTCTTATTAAAATGTCCATTTGTTCAATATGATAAGAATAGGTAGCAATCAGTTTGTTTTATTAACATGCTCACTTAGCCAAATAGAAAAATCAAAACACTATTATTAGGCAAAAAAAATCAGGGGAAATATTTCTGATGTGTGAATTTCAAAAGTCTGAACATACCATCAAGTGCTATAGATACTCAGAAAATGAGACAGAGCGAGTCACAAGGCACCGTGTGACCCACACAACTAGAGGAATGTGCAGCCAGTTCCGCTCCCAGTGGCCAGAAGAACAGTCACATGAGCAAATCACAGTAACAGAGGGAAATGCTGCAGACTTTGTCAGAGCTGCACACGACAGAGGGAACACTTGGATGAAAACCTGTGATTTTGAGTTGGACACAAACATTCACTTTCTAGCACTTAGTGATCCAGGAATCATCTCCACAGGAGTCGTCCCATTGGACTTGCATCCAGCAGCCATTCCCTCTCTGAAGCTTTGCCACATCCTGACTCTCAAACTGAAAGTTGGGTGCAGATCCCTTCCTGTCTTGGTTTCTACAACCTCTCATATCTTTTCACCTATTCAGGATTCTATTTCACATTCCTCTCTCGGAGACTCAACACCAGCAGCTCCTTGAAACCTGGGAGAGTTTTTGGCTATCTCCAGTTGAGCCCCACCTACCCCCAATCTTGCTTTAAGAGAAGAATCACATTTTCTATAAAATTTTTTGTTAGAGCACCTAATACAATCTCCTCGGTGTGGCTGAGGTTTTTTGGAAACACAAAAGCTAGAGACTCTGATCTTTTTTGTACTTTCCAACCTATCACACTCCCCTAAGGGGAAATACCAGTAGGAAACACATTTTTTTATTCTATTCTGTCATCTTATAAACTCATTAAGTATTTTCAACCACTTAAAATAACTTTCAGTTCTTGGTTATCATTCTATACATAGTCTGTTTCTCTCTTTCAGTATGGTATGATACTTTTCAATCTCCAACAGGAGTTCTTGAAGCTTGATTTTTATGTGAATACAGCAAGATGTTTGTTGTTTTTTCCAACATTTATGAAATTCCTGAGGATTTCAAAGTAGTAGTATTTACACAATGTCTACATGAATAAGTTCAAGATGGTAGACAAGAAGTGTACAGCAAGACATCCTGGAGAAAAACTAGGTTTCTGATTTAGTGTGAAATTTATAGAATATGAATTACAGTTCTTTGGTTTGCTAATTTATAATGCACTTACTTAAAAATGGAAACAGCCTCAGGAGAGATCTGCACATTTTCATGACTTTGGAGAACAGATTTAAAAATCTAATTACTAGTTTCCTTTATAAATGATTACATATTATAAAGGATTAACCCACTTCCATTTATGTTTCCTCCTTTGGACATTTAACAGAAGAGCTTGAGTTTGGGGCACCTGCCTAAGTGCAGGAACAGGGCCACGAACATGTCTGTTTGGAGATGGCCCCAATTAATGTGAAGTTGGGTAGGCCGGGGAGATAACTCTTGGCTGGCTGGCTGGATACAGGGCTATCTCACCAGTGCTGAGAGAGCATAAAGCTTCCAGCTTTCATGTGAAAACAGACTTAAAAATAGAAAAAAAGGAAAAATGTGACATCAGTTTACATAGTTTTTAACTTGTCAATATCATAAATCCAGGATGTATTTTCCAGACCCATGGCTATAAGATCAAGCTTATATGTACTTTTAGCTCAGAAGAGAAGAAACGCAATCATTTACATTTACTAATGAAGACACCCTTCCTCACGCACAGTAATATGTGCCCTTGCACTGGCATCACTGTTGCCTGTGTGTGAGAAAAATTGAAAGGGAAGCGGGGATTAGGAAGGTTTTCAAGGATAAAATTCAAGCAATGCCCAAGACAAAGGCGGAGACAAGGAAAAGCTGCCTCTTAAGACAATAGTAGATGGTAAAACTGACAAAGCATGAATGGGTAGCTGATCCTGCTCTCCAGCTGCTGAGAGCTGCATATGGAAGATATGGAAGGTGGCTGAAAGTTAGAGGCTAGCTCATAGCTATGTCTGATATGTCTCACTGATTTCTGAAGCAACAAGCAAACTGCAGCATCAGATAGCTTCAGATCACTTTGAAGCAAGAAACGTAAACAAATTCTAGTGAAAGCTTTTGTTGATGGAAACTAGAATAGCACATGAAATTCAATTTCAGAGGAAGGTTAGTGAAAAACTTTAAATTTCACAAAAATATTTAATGAAAGCAAAGGGTATGTAGTTTTATAAAAGCCTAAGTGTTTAAATATAATACTATCTGTAATTTTTTAAAGGTGCCAGTTTAGGGTGTTCCTTGGAAAATTATGATTTTAAATGAGAGGCCCGGTGCACGGGATTCGTGCACTGGTGGGGGCATGGCCTGCGGGATTGGCCGCTGTGGAAGTGCCACTCATCCTGGTCAGCCGAGCAGCTGTGGACCCGCCCTCTGAGAGGCAGTCCTGGTTGGGGCCGGGCCCAGAGACAATAGTACTGAGAGGCACCAGGGTAGGCCTCAGTCCTGTGATGGCCACAAACCCACCTCTCAGCCTCTGGGGTCAGCTCTGCGAGCCCAGTGACTGCAGCAGTGCTGCGCAGCCTGCGGGCATCCAGAAAAGGTGGCAGGGAGTGAGGAGGAGGAGCCTGGGGCGAGGAGGCTATGGTCACAGCCTGGGTTCCTGCCCATTGGCCCAGGGTTTGCAGCAGGAGCAGCCACTCATCCGGGTCAGCTGAGTGGTGCTCCCACCGTGGTAGCACACTGACCACCAGGGGGCAGCTCCTGCATTGAGCGTCTGTCCCCTGGTGGTCAGTGCACATCATGTGACTGGTCGACTAGTCATTCTAGTTGTTCAGCCATTCAGGTCACTGGACTTTTATTATAGAGGATGCCTGTTGGATATATTAAACTAATTTTAGAGCTTGTAATATGAATCCTTGTACTGGTAGGAAAAAATCAATAACCTATAGGTCTCATAAGAAAACGTTTCTTAATATACAGAAGCCTTTGAGGGGGGAAAAGTCCAATGAAAAGAGCAAATTACCTTCATTTTTAAAAATATTATCTCTTTCAAGCAAATCAGTGAGTCACTTTCAATACATTCAAAATTACTTTAAGAGAGTTCATTTAAATTGCTTTTCAGAATTGACTAGTATTCATTTTATCTAAGGAAAAACATTGTTCACACACAGTATTATAATTACATCTATTTGTTGTGCTTAGCTGAAAATTTTTCCAGACATATGTAGCTGACAATTAAAAATTAATTCAAATTTATGTTATATTTTCTTTTTTAGTTAAATTAGTTGGTGTACAATAAGATATTGCTTTTAAGTGTACAATACAGTGATTAGACCTGTTTATATCTTACCATGTATACTATTTTCAACTTAACAGTGCTTCTTTCTAATATATATACAGATATATATTTGCATATATACATATTAGACATTACAGTTGTTTTTTCTTAGCGTCTTTGCTTTTTTAAAGTACTTAATATGTACATGTAGTTTTATGTAGTATGTTCATATTAATAGTTTTTTATTTTGATTAGTTTTTTGTCTTTTTGAAATAATATTATTCTCATGCTGGCTTGGCTCTCTGTAGACACTCTAATCTTGCCCTCTCAGTGATCCATGCCTTTGTAACAATCCTCTACCCTTGGCTGATGGTGAAACCTATGACGTTCTTCCAACCAAAAGAATATGGCAAAGGTGATGGGATGGGATGTCAACCTTGTGATTATATTTTGTTTTATAAGACTCCACCTTAGATGATTTAGCAGCAGGAGGCGCTCCAGCTGGCCTCGAAGAAGCAAACAGCCATGCTGTGAACTTGTCTATGGAAAGGGACATGGGACAAGAAATTGCAGGTAGCCTCTGGGATATTAAGGTGCCTTCATCCAACAGCCAGTGAGAGGCCCAGACCCTCAGTTATGCAGTCACAAGGAACAGAATTCCTCTAGCAAACACGTGAGCTTGAAAAAATGTCTTGAGCTCTAGAAAGGAATCCAGTCCTGCCAAGACCTTGACTGCAGGCTTACAAGACACAGAGCAGGGGTTTCGGTTTAGCAGGTCTGAGTCCTGACCCATAGGAACTGTGTGAAAATAGGTGCATGTTTTTTCAAGCTTCTAAATTTGTTAATTTGTTACTTAATAGTAGAAGACTAATGCATCGCCTTTCCCTTTTCTTCCTCCCCTCTACCCACACCACCAACACCACCATCACCACCCAGGTAACTCAGGTGACAAAATGTCTTAGATTATAAAATTATAATTATTCATTTATTATGTGGGGATCTAAAGTATATTTCAAAATTTGGATATTATGCAACATCATCGGCATCTTGCTTTTCTCACTCACCAATAACTCATGGAAATCCTGCCAGGTTTTCTGCTATGGTTCTAACACAGTCTTTTTAATGGCTACCAAATACCCATGATGTAAATGTGCAGTGATGAGCACTCACTTGTTTCTAGTTCATTGCCCATGAGAAATGTTACAACCAATATTCTGTATGTAATCTTCATGGGTGTTTTTATTTCTACGAGCTAGATTCCTAGGAGAAGGACTATTAGGTCAAAGTCAACTTTCCAAAAAGGATGTAATAATTGACTTTTTTGTTAGTAACATCTGAAAATGCTCCCACCTCTCCTCCTTTTTCCTCCAGAAAGTCGTATTTTCTTTCTTTTTAATTTTGGAGAGTTTGACAGATATACAGATGTTAGCTTAATTTTCTTTTGCCTGCTTGTAGGAGTTTGAACTTTTTCAGATTAGCTTTTCTATGATTTGCCTAGTTTTATCCAGTGCCCAATTTTCTCTTGGATTATGTCCTTGTTGATTTGTAAGGACTTTGTGTATTATAGATATTAATCTGTCCGTGTTCTACCTGCAGATATTTTTCTAAATATATCCTTTTTTCCACTCACCTTTTTAAAAATAAAACCTCTCCTTCCCTTCATTTTATACCCATGGTTGTCCAGATTTTCTGTAGTTGTTTATTATTATGTTTTTGTTTAATTTAATTTTTAATCTATCCAAAATTTGTCTATATGGTGTGAGTTACTGGTACAATTTTATTTACTTCCTGATGGATAACCAATTGGGCTAGTACCATATGGTGCAAAAAACATCATGTGCCAATGATTTAAAATACCAACTTGGCCATATGTTAAATTCTCATCCTCACCAAGATCTATTTTTCACATTTGGGAGTCTTTTCCACTGGTATGTTCCCATGCCAATGCCATATTGATTCAAATACAGTAAATTACTGCATGTTCTCAACTACTAAAGTCAGCTCTCTTCTTCTAGTCCTCTTTCACAAAAATATCTTACCTTAACTCAGGCATTTATTCCTTCATTAAAAATTTTAAAACACTTCATCAGATTTAAAAGAAAAAAAAGAGCTTGTGAGGAGTTCTAATTAAAACCGAATTTTATTTTTATATTAACATTTAAAAGATTTACATTGTAATGTTAGTCATTCCTTTCTCCCAAAACTCTGTTCCAGCCCTTTGTTCAAATCTCATGTTATGCTCATCAAAACAAATACGTGGTTTTCAATGTAGGGATAAATCCAGCACCAGTTCTCTTCTTGGGACTGACTCACAGAATCTGGGACTCACTAGGACACACACATCATAAGCTCAGCAAATTTTCCCTACTCGACTTTTCTCTTCCTTTTTTTTTTTTTTTTTCTTTTTAAGCATTTTCTCTTCCTTTTTTTTTCTTTTTAATGATTATTCATTTAATGAGATTTTGAGTTCCCACAACTGCAAAGTACTTAAACATGATGAGGCAATATGTACTTGGGGATCTGCCTTCACAGAAGCTAACTTAGTAAAAGTTAATTTTATAAAAAGGCAAATAAAAGTTTTTGCACAATTGTCTTTCTTATCAAAATTTTATAATATTTGCTGTTCTCAAAACTGGTAAGTTAAACGCAGAGTCCTTGCAGAAATGGCAATGATTACATTTGCTTTAGTAATTTCCATAAATGGGAAGCATTATCAATCAAATGAGTAGAATCAGATACATTGCTATTAAATTATAGTCATTTCTTTCTCCCTTTCTTATGCTAATTGTAAACAACTTTCCGAGGGGAAAGCCTTTAGGACAGTACATAATCAAGCACTAGTATATTTTCCTCCTAGACAAATATTTCATCAGATTTAAAGTAAAAAAAACAACAACATGCTTTCTTTAACTGTACCACCATTGAAAATATAATTTTAAATTGCCAGTATATTTCACCAGACCCCTTTTATGCAAGAAACCAAATATATAAAAGCTGAGGCTTTTACTACCAACTGTGCAAGATTTATCATTCACCTGAGTAAATGGAAGAATAGCTACAAGCATAGGCTTTCTTTTAAAACCTTAGACAATAAGCTGAAAGATCAACATAATTATATTTCCCTTTTATTTTTAAATATGCCCCCTGCTGCCCTACTTGCTTTTTCCTCTGCATAGCAAGAGAACAGCTCTGTTAGATACCACAAGAAGCAATCATCTGCTGCTATCTTGAAATTATACCTTCTTCCCTCCACAGCCCAAATAAGTTCTAGACTTCCTATTTTTCCTAGTTTCACAAAGTTAAAAAATGATTTTTCAAATAATCTTTATAACAAATAGAAAATAGAATACAGCAAAGAATTGGTTACAACAATTCAAATTTCATTTTAGAAGATTATAATCTTCTATAATAAAAGCAAAACATGCAAATGTGACCATTACCACCAGCCAATCAGAGCGGCCGTATGCAAATTAACCCAGCCAAGATGGAGGCCAACAGCCACGGAACCAAAGCAAACCAAAGGGTTCTGTTGCAACTGCCTGCCTATGCTGGCAGTTGGAAGTGGCACCAGGGCACCAGGGCATCAGGAAGTGGGAAAGCAAGGTGGCGGGCTGGGGAGTGGGTAAGA
>PVJC01009922.1:0-44831 GCA_004026665.1 Murina feae
TAGGGTCAGTGGGAGCTGTGGCCAGCCTGAAAACTGCCCTCAGCCCCTCACCCAGGCTTGCCACACCCCCTGGGGTGAGGGTCTCCACTGGGGAGCTTGGCCAGGTTGCAAACAGACATTGGCCCCTCACCCAGGCTGGCCAGGCACACCAGCAGGTGGACATCCCCAGAAGGATCCCAGACTGGGAGAGGGCACAGGCTGGGCTGAGGGACCCCCCCCCCAGTGCACAAATTTTTGTGCACCGGGCCCCTAGTTTAATCTAATAGAAGAGAAACATGCAAATTGACTGCACCTCCACTATGCCCAAGTCATGCCCCACCAACCAATCAGAGTGACTATATGCAAATTAACTCAACCAAGATGGCGACCTGAAGCCATGAAGTTGGAGCAAGCAGGAGGCTTGGTTGCCCTGTTGATGGAGAAAGCCAAGCTTTCTGCTTGCCCTGGCTGGCTGTGGCTTCCGCTCAAGGCAACAAAGTTTCAATTATAGAAGATAAATCCCAGATACCTGCTTCCAGCCAGCCTTGCTGGGAGCTTCGGTTGCTGGGTGCTGTGGCCAGCCTGCAAACAGCCATCAGCCCTTCACCCAAACTGGCCAGGCACCACAGCAGGACCACCCCAACCTGAAAAGGCTGTGGCCAGCCTGCAAACAGCCATCAGCTCCTCATCCAGGCTGGCCAGGCACCCCAGTGGGACCCCCACCCTGATCTTGGACACTCTTCAGAGCAAACCAGCCAGTCCCCACACATGCACCAGGTCTTTATCCTATATAATAAAAGGGTACTATGCAAATTGACCCTAACAGCAGAACAACTGGTAATGACTGGTCACTATGACACACACTGACCACCAGGGGGCAGATGCTCAATGCAGGAGCTGCCCCTGGTGGTCAGTGCACTCCCAAAGGGGGAGCTCTGCTCAGCCACAAGCCAGGCTGGCAGCTGCCAGCACAGTGGTGGTGGCAGGAGCCTCTCCTGTCTCCTCAGCAGCACTAAGGATGTTGGGCTGCAGCTTAGGCCTGCTCCCTGCTGGTAAGTGGACATCCCCTGAGGGCTCCCAGGCTTCCAGAGGGATGTCTGACTGCCAGCTTAGGTCTGATTGCCTGGAGAGTGGGCCTAAGCCAGCTGTTGGACATCTCCTGAGGGGGTCCCTGACTGTGAGGGGGCACAGGCCAGGCTGAGGGATCCCCCCCCCCCCAGTGCACAAATTTTTGTGTACCAGGCCTCTAGTACATATATGAAATAGGAAAATTGACCGCTATTTATTGAAGGATAGTAAGGCCCCTGGTAATATGAGATGTGAAAGTTAGTGCAATGTAAGGAGAAAAGATGGTTCCTACTCCAAGCTGTTAATATGTGGTTTTTGGCTTTGCTATGCCAAACACTGTGCCAGGAACTGACAAGTTTGGAGTACATGTGAAATTAACTCATTACTCAAGAATGGAAGCATAAATTCAAGTAATATTGTCTGCAGAAAGAAAAATATTTTTTCAAGTTCAAAGCAAATAAACATATGAATAGGCAAGGCACTATAAGTAGTAATCAATGATGTCACACCATAGCAAGTACTTGCTGGGGAAAGAAGGGAAACTATAGTTTGGACATCAATGAGAAGTAAGCTTTGTAAAGACCAAATGTTAAGAAAAGTGAGGGGGAGAACCAAGATGGCGACATGAGGTATATACCTAAATGCGCAGCCTTCACACCTACATTATAGAAATACAACTATACAGATAAACGGCCATCCTCCAGAACCAAGGGAGGGGAAGCTTTCCAACTAGAAGGCAAGAAAAGGAGTGCTTTGAGACTGAATAGAAGCTCCCGGCGCCCAAACTGAAAGGTATGGACGCGCGAAACATAGGCGGCGGCGTGGCCGTGCGGGTGAAAGGGTGCAGCAGTGGCACTTGGGCCCGCGGCTTGGAAGGAGATTATAAGCTCCTGGGTCGCACTGAATGCGACCCGGGCTGTGGGGCAACGGGGTGGTGGAAGACCAGTGGTGTTCTAGCAGTGCTGTTTGCAGCAATCACTGACGTGGAGATTTGGGGACTGAGAATCGTGTGCAGACCCCAGGGCTTGGAGATGCCAAACCCGGTAGAAACTGCGGCATCAGCAGAGGGGAAGCCATTGTGAGTCGCTCCACCCCCGGTGATTCTGAGACCCTGCCCCGCCCCACCTACAACCCGCCCAACCTGTGTGCCTGCCTGCCTGCAGCATAACCTAAGGGTCTGCAGCTGAGACAGAACTCCAATAGATCCAAACTCCAAACAATGAGGAGAAAGGCCTGCAGGTCATTTCCCCCCAGTGATACCTCCCAGTGATAGCTACAACAAGACTGTGCACCCAGTCTTCAAAGGTGTACAACAAGAGTGTCCACCCCAGGTGATTGGGGAGGCTGAATCACTGGGCCATATATAGGTCACCTAGCACAGAAAGCCAAAATGCAGAGACTAAGAAACAGATCACAAAAGACAGAAATGGAGGAACGCAAATGACTGGATATAGAGTTCAAAACCATGGTTATTAGGTTTTTCAAGAAGTTTCTAGAGACTGCTGATAAATTTAGTGAGACCCTCGAGGATATGAAAAAGAACCAACTAGAAATTAAGCATACACTGACTGAAATAAAGAATAATATACAGAGATCCAACAGCAGACGAGAGGATCGCAAGAATCAAGTCAAAGATATGAAATATGAAGAAGCAAAACCCACCCAGCCAAAAAAGCCGAAAGAAAAAAAAATCAAAAAGTATGAAGATAGTGTAAGGAGTCCCTGGGACAACTTCAAGCGTACTAACATCAGAATTATAGGGGTGCCAGAAGAAGAGAGAGAGCAAGATATTGAAAACCTATTTGAAGAAATAATGACAGAAAACTTCCCCCACCTGGTGAAAGAAATAGGCTTCCAAGTCCAGGAAGCGCAGAGAACTCCAAACAAAAGGAACCGAAGGAGGACCACACCAAGACACATCATACTTAAAATGCCAAGAGCAAAAGACAAGGAGAGAATCTTAAAAGCTGCAAGAGAAAAGCAGTTAGTTACCTACAAGGGGGCACCCATACGAGTCTCAGCTGATTTCTCAACAGAAACTTTGCAGGCCAGAAGGGAGTAGCAAGAAATATTCAAAGTGATGAACAGCAAGAACTTACAACCAAAATTACTTTACCAGCAAAGCTATCATTCAGAATTGAAGGTCAGATAAAGAGCTTCACAGATAAGAAAAAGCTAAAAGAGTTGATCACCACCCAACCAGTATTATATGAAATGCTGAAAGGTATCCTTTGAGAAGAGGATGAAGAAAAAGTAAAGATAAAAATTATGAACAACAAATACATATCTATCAATAAGTGAATCTAAAAATCAAGTGAATAAAAAATCTGATGAACAGAATAAACTGAATAGAATAGAATCAGAGGCATAGAAAGGGAGTGGACTGACAGTTTTCGGGGGTAAAAGGTGTTGGGGGTGCGGGAAGAGAATGGACAATGATCATACACCTATGGATGAGGACAGTGGGGGGGTAGGGACAGAGGGTGGGGTCAGAAATGGGAGGAGGGGAGCTATGGGGGGGAAAAAGAGGAACAACTGTAATAATCTGAACAATAAAGATAAATTAAAAAAGAAAAGAAAAGTGAGAAACTCCATACAGAATCATTAGTTGATGTAACAATATTTTTGGTTCTAAAGACTGGCCAGTGGAAGATCATGGCGTTCTCCCTGCTATTCACTATGATTGTTTGTTTGTTTGTTTTTTGTAGGGCAGGAGCTCATGTTCTTAATCTCAACTCTTGTATCACAAACATTGATACTTATTTAAATGTTTTTTCTACATGTATTCCTTAGTTTTCTCTTTATTCTGGGACATTTTAGCCATCAAATCTGGCCTCTTTAGCTTTCTCAACCTCACTTTACCTTCAAGCTCACATTAGTTGTGCTTATAATTGCAGAACAATCTTGAATTTTTTGCCCAGAATGCTCCTTCTAACTTTTCCATCTGACAACCTCATCTTTCAAAGTCCAGCTCAAACAGTCCTTCCTCTGTGCAAATTTTCTCTGATTGATTCAGACAGGTGATGGCCATGTTTCCTCTAGCCTACCATGGCTCTTCACCAACATTTCTTTTATAACACCTACAATTTGTTGAAATTCTGTTTACATTCTTGTTTCTCTACAAAGATGATAGCTCTATAGCTGGAGACCTTCTCACCAGCACCTGGCTCAGTGCATACATAACATGTAGTAGGTTCTTAATAAGTATGAAATATTTACTGACTAAAATTTCGGCATTCACTGAATAAAAGAATGAATAATTATAAAAAGGATCAATTGTGCCATAACACCAGGGCCATACTGATTAACCTAACTAGCTGAACTCTCTTAATAATTGGGATATTTATGAGAACTGATATCACATTTTCAAGTATGTGATCTGTTTAGAAAGTTGAGGAATAAAAGCAGCAAATCAATATTTGAGATGGGGCAGAAGGCTAAATCTTCTTCCTGGTAAAATGCATGAAAATCTGAGTCAGATGAAAAATTATAAATTAAAGAAGTGACCTTAGAAAACATTTATCTTCCAGAGAGGATGAACTTTCTCATTGCCTCCCACAGAGTTATTAGCAGAGGACCAAAACTCAAGCCACCAAACTCGCAATCCTGTGCCATTTTCTCTGTTCTCACTGCTGGGACAGCTCCCTTGCCAATGCTTGTGTGTCCAGCATAGAGTGCAGATAACACGATTATCTCTTCTCCTTTGCTCTCATGAACAGTTTTCAGCAGTTCCCCCCCCGCCCCCCCCCTCCCCAGCCAATAGCTTTCCAGGGCCTGCTGGGCTCACCCTTGAAAAGACATCTGATCAAATAGCAAAGAGAATTACCCAGTACCTTTCCAATAGCCCTTCAGTCAATCAGCCAACAAGTTATTCAGCAGTTGCTGATGTGACTGACTCAGGGCTAATATGATAGAGTTGGCTGCTTTTAAACTCAATGCAGCAATTAAGTAGCACTTTGCATGATTGATTTTGCATCCCTTGAAGGACAATATTTTCCAAGGCCACTGTGAACTCAGTAATGGGAGGCTCACCCAGTCATTTTACATGGAATCATGCATTTTGGCCTGATCCCTGAAATAGGCTTGAAGACAGATACAAAGCATCCAGGACCCACTTCTGTCCTCACACATTCAAAGACTACACCTATCTGGTCTCTACATTTAATGATGTAAACTGAACACCCAGAAAGCAATAGAATGAGAAATACGAAGGTGTTTATAGAAATGTTTAATGTTTTATTGCACTGAGGATTGGAGACCAGCAATATGGTGGGAGTGAGAATGAGCATTAGGAGTTTGTGACAGTTTTTGTTGATGCTTTGATCATTTTTGCTGATGTGTGACTCGGGCTTCAACTGAAATGTAAAGGCATCGAGGAAACCCTTTGGAATGGAGGCTTTCCTGTAAATCAGACCATTAAGTCACACACAGGCACTGGACCTGAGGAGTTGCTATCACAGGGAAGTTGGTTGGCTGAGGAGTCCGAACCATTCTTGGGATCACCCTGATGATTAAGATGGGCTTTCAAATCTGCATAAGGGTGTTCCCTTCCTGTTCAGTGGACAACATTAGAGAAAGAAACGAAGTCAGGATAGGGTTGCCAGAGAAAATACAGAACACCCAGTTAAATTTGAATTTTAGGTAAATAACAAATATGTTTTGAGTGTAAGTATGTCAAGATATTACATGAAACATACTTACATTTTTAAAAATGGTGCTTACCTAAAATTCAAATTTACATGAACAGCCTATATTTTTATTTGCTAAATCTGGCATTTCTAAATCGAGACCTTCTGTCATGGGTAGTTATTACAAAACTGTAGGAGCTTTGGGTGTTATTGCAAAATTGTAAATTCCATCCTGCAAAGCTATGTGAACCAGTCACAACTCAGCTGACAGGAGTTCAGCAAGGTCAGGCTCTTGGTTAATACACGGATGGGAAACTGCTGGGAATAAGTGTGAGCGACAGTATTGCATACCGGTTAAGAACGTGAATTTGGAGTGAGGTGGCATGTATTTGAATCCTGACTATGCCACTGTTTGTTACATGACTTTGGCCAAGTTACTTAATCTTCCAGTACCTTAATTTCTTCACCTGTGAAATGGGAATAATAGAAACTACTTTAAAGTTGTAAAGATTAAGTGGACTGATAAGCATGAAGTGTTTGGCACATCTACAAAACTATATATACTAATAAGTGATTATAAGACTCACATAAATTTCTGGGCATGTTTTAAAATTTATCTTAGACTGCTTACATATAATGTAACATTAAATTCATGAGTCATTTAAAATTAATTTAGTAAATAAAAGAGATGCTTAATTATATGTTCATGAGCATCTATTTGTTTACTCAAGCAATGTTATATGTATTTTTTAAAATATATTTTTATTGATTTCAGGGAGGGGGAGATAGAAACACTAATGATGAAAGCGAATCATTGATCGGCTGCTTCCTCCAAGGCCCCAACTGGGGATTGAGACCACAACCCAGGCATGTGCCCTGACAGGAATTGAACAGTGATCTCCTGGTTCACAGGTTGACTCTCAACCCTGAGCTACACCAAGTCAGGCTGTTATATGTATGTTAATTGCATGACCCTGTACATAGAATTATTGGTGTCTCTGTGTCAATTGAGTTTTGTTAACTTCTACAATAATATCACCCCAGAGGAATTAAAATGTCTCATGACAAAGATCCAGGGGAAAGTAAGAACTTTTAAATTATTTTAAACATAAATGAAGCAGTTGTAAGAGATAAGTGCCTTCGTGATGTCCAGACATCATGAAAGTTACTTTCACAAGGTTGTCCTAAAAGGAGTAGTTATCGTCCTAATTGTCAAGAAAATGTGTGACTACTATGACATCAATGTTATAGTGGTAGAAAAGGAAAAGTGAGACAGTGAGTTTATGAGCTTTTAATAAGGAAAGGATACTAAAAAGTTGCTGGCTGAGTAAGAAAGCTCTAGACATTTGAGACATGTCACAAGTCTGATTCACTATAATCATGTCATTAAATTGAAAAGTATAAATATATTTGAGAATTCTATGTTGAGTCCATGTAAGAAAACTCATTCTACTCAATCTTTATGTTTTTAATAAGTCAGACATAGTGACTTTTCTAGTTTCAATTGAAACATAAATGAAAATGTAATTTTGTTTACATAAAAATTAAATTATATCCAGTTACAGAGTGTTTGCCACTTGATATTGGGGGAAATAAAACATTTCAGAGGTTTCGGATAAGAGACTTTTGAATAAAACCTATGTACTTGGAATTAAAGGCGCAGCGACCACTGCAGAATGCCTGTATAGCCTTGGTCTGTTGCATGCATGGTGGAAGCAGCTTTTCTAGCACTGGCCTCTTGTGATTCTGTGGGTGCAGTACCCCAGGAGAACTTTGTATCTTACACAGATATTTTTAACAATGGTGTTTGCAAAGGATCCCTCTGCATTGTGTGAGGGGCATGATCAAGTCCTGAGGTCTCTGGTGAAATCCCCAGTGATAATTGTTCCAGATGGCTAGGCTTCCTGGTGCTACTGTAAGAGCATCCGGGAAAATATATAGAGAAGCTGGAGTAGTTCTTCAGAACTCTCAGAGCACTTTTTTTTTTAAGGTTACATATTTTATTGAATTTTAGAGAGTGAGGAAGAGAGGGAAAGAGGAAGAAACATCAATGCCAGAGATATACCGACCGCCACCCCCTGCACGCTCCCACAACCCAGGCAAGTGCTCATACCTGGAACTGGACCCACGACCTTCAGGTGCACAGCTCCATTGCCCACTGATACTCCAGCCAACTGAGCCACACAGACCATCTTCTGAACGCTGCATCTCTTGCTAACCACCAGAGACAGAGTTGCTGGGATTGAGAAACTAACTGCTTAAAGGGAGGTAAGGTTGAGATAATGTAAAGGAATACAGACATCACACAGAAGGACTCATGGCGGGTGTGCCTGTTTTCATGGCTGGCACTTTATCCTGGGCCTCACTGTAGGACTTTGCAACCCTTTACTTATAATTGAAATTAGTTTTAAAACTTTACTTAATTGATACCTAATTTGCTTTAACTAAATTCTCAAAAAGAATACAACAAAGAACCCTAACATATACATATCAGGGGTGTTTTTTTGATCTTTGAATAAGAAATGTGACCTTTTAGATGTCAAGAGAGAAAAGAAGGAATACTTAATAAATTACGTTTATTTTTCATGAGTTCTGATATTTGGAATAGACTAAATAAAAGGTTTAGCAAGTTTTTGCCTATAGAAGGATAAATGTGGCAACCTAATTATTCAATTTTATCTAAGTTCATAGAAAATAAAGGTAATTCACTATCTGCTGATATTCTGGACAATTTACATGAGTTTATTGTTTAACTTCTTTTTGCCAAAGCTCATGGAAACTGTATGTACATTTGCTTATGACTCTGAATAGCATGTATAGATAACTAAAGCAAGAGATAAATGTTGCAGGCCAGACAGCTAGGAACCAGAACAGTGTGGGACAAGTAGAGGAGAGGACTCGGAAGGAACTAAAGCTGGCATAGTTGTTCTAGCTGTTCTTTGTGATAACCTTCAAGAGATGGCCATTTGAACCTAATACATTCCCTATACTTTTTTATAAACAAGAATCTTAGGGAAAGTCTATTTTGTTCCATTCTCTAGAACAATGGTATATTGGATCGGCTAGCCTTTACATCTTTTAGTAATCATAAAATATTTGAAATACTTTGTATTGACAATAATATATATCCAAATGCTTGTATTATTTTAATTAATAAACAGGATAGGTTAAGTGAATTTTTATTTATCTTGATTTGTAAACTTACATTGTTGACAATATTTGGAATTGTAACGTAGTCTCACCGCCCCGCCCCAAACTTCTAAGCAATTTCCCTTTTGGCCTACAACTCTTCTGGGCTGTTTGAAATAGATGACCTGAATTGACAAGTCAGTTTAGTGTGGTCCCTTAAGATGGGACATTAGTCATAACTGGTTTGGCTCAGTGGATAGAGCGTCGGCCTGTGGACTGAAAGGTCCCAGGTTCGATTCTGGTCAAGGGCATGTACCTTGGTTGCGGGCACATCTCCAGTAAGAGGTGTGCAGGAGGCGGCTGATCGATGTTTCTCTTCATTGATGTTTCTAACTCTCTAACTCTCTCCCTTCCTCTCTGTAAAAAAAAAAAGAAAAAAAAAAAAGAAAAAAAAAGTTGGTACATTAGGTACTGTTGGGTAAAATATGATTAGGAATAATTGCTTAGTAGCTGAAAATAGAGTAAATGTAACTTTATATAATAGATTTATAGTCCAAAGAAAAATTATGGCAATTTCAGTCAGTCTCCATAGATTTCTGTTTATGTTTAGTGTTTATGGTAAAACTAGAGGCCCAGTGTACAAATTTTGTGCACTGGCCGGGGGTGTTGGGAGTTGGTTGTCCCTTAGCCTGGCTTGTGCCCTCTCACAGTCCAGACCCCCTTGGGGGATGTCCGCCTGCCAGCTTCGGCCCGATCCCTCCTTGGGGGGTGGGGTGGATTTCAGACATCCTTCTCACAGTCTGGGGCTCTGGCAGTCTGGGACCCCTCGCTCCTTACCACCATCCTGTAGCGAAGGTGGGAGAGGCTCCCGCCACTGCTGCTGCACTCTCCAGCCCTGAGCCCAGCTTCTGGCTGTGCGGCACTCTTCCTGTGGGAGTGCACTGACCATCAGGGGTCAGCTCCTGCATTGAGCATCTGCCCCCTGGTGGTCAGTGCACGTCATAACGACCAGTCATTCCTCTGTTTGGTCAATTTGCATATTATGCTTTTATTATATAGGATTATCTTGGATGAGGAAAAAGAAAAGAGAGAAAATAGTTAAAACTAGGTAAACCAGTTGTTAGGAACAAAAGCTACATTGTCCACTGAATGCTAGAAGATGAATTTCCATGCAATTGTAATAATTTGGAGAGAATAATGCCTATGTAGGGGTTTCTACTTCTCTGCAATGTTCTTCCCATTTTTTCACAGTAAATCCGCAAACCAGACCTGATGTATACTTTGGCTTGATTAACAACTCAAGCAATATGAGATTTCAGGAAATTCTGATGTCCACATTTAGGGTGCTTCACTTAAAGTTCTAGTAATAAACATTGCTTATAGTATAATAGGAAACAATAAAGCTTGTAACTTTGCTGTGGTGGTCACTGATGCTCGAGGAGCCTGCTGCTGGTGGGTGATTGATGGCTGTACTATACACTTAAGCAGGACACAGAGAAGTGGCTATTTGCTGTTTTAGTTATTAGGCATCAGCACAAAAGGGTTAGGAGCTTTGGAGTTATTATTCATGAACAATAATCTGTATCCTGCTCTGAACAATGCTGCATGCTGAGCAAATATAGCAAGAATGCCTTCATAAATAATGCCAGATACACGAGGTGTGCCAAAGCAGATAGAATCTATAGATGGCAGGTTGATGTGTTAGGCCCCTGGGTTTGCTTACTTGTGCAGGCTGACTTACCTTAGGCAAGTGAGAACTGTCTTCACTCAAAGCAGGCTTTGGAGTCCATCATCCTGCCCTTGTGCCCTTGTCTCCTTTTAAAAAAGCAAAACAGAGGTTTATATTTTAATAGTATTTGTAGGGCTCTGAAGTCTTTGTTTTACAGAATTGCTTCTTTGATTCAACTGTCTCCTTCCCATATCTGTTCATAGAGGAGAGGAGTGGGGTCAAACACTTGTAATTTTGTATCCTGGTGTCTGTTCTGAGTGTGAAATATTCCTTTTCTACACTAAGATTCTGAGGAGTTTTTTTTTAAATTTAATAATAAAAAACTAATCCCACCTTCATCCCTTAAAAAGATAGATCCTTCCAATAATGATGCAATTGGCTTGACACTCGCTGAATTTTATCTTCTTACATTATATACGTTATCATCCTTATTTTGATGATGAGAATAGAATGTGTCTTCTCTTCTTGTAATTATCTTCTATCAGCAACAGAAATGACCCTTCTTTAGTCTGTCCAGAGATATCAATGTTTACTTTTAGGCTATTTACATGCATATAAGATAGTAGTTCGATTTATGCAAAATAGCATTACTCACACCCTCCGGCCACAACCCAGAGAAGGGAAAATGATAAATAAGATTACTTATGGAAAATTTGCCTCCAGAATGAGACCATGTAGCACATGCTTGAAAGAGAAGAGGTTTCAATGGATTAACCAAGACAAGGCTGATTTGTTCTCAGAATCATACCAAATGACAATGTGACAAGCAGAATAATGGCCCCCAAAGATACCCATGCCCTAATCCCTGGAACCTGTGAATACATTGACTTTGCAGATGTGATTAAGTAGGATGTTTAGGTAAGATTCTTCTGGATTATCCAGGTAAGCTCAGTATAATCACAGGGGTGCATATAAGTGAAAGGAGTCAGGAGAATTATTGTCATACTGATACAGCATGATAAAGAGTCAACTGGCCACATGGCTTTAAAGATGGAATTGGGACCAGGAGCCCTGGAATGCAGGAATTCTCTACAAACTGGAAAAGGCAAGGTGACAGATTCTATCGAGACTATCCAGAATGAATGCAGCTATCCTAATACCTTGATTTTTAGCTCCATGAGACTTGTGTTAGACTTCTGATCTCCAAAGCTATAAAGTAATAACTGTGTTGTTTTAAGTCACCAAGTTTGTGGAAATATTTTATAGCAATGATACAGAACACATAGTAGAAAATCCATACTGACACCTTTATAAGAAAGTGAAAGGTTTCACTCATTCTATTACATTAAGAAAATACTTTATCCTTGATCGGTTTGGCTCAGTAGATAGAGCATTGGCCTGCGGACTCAGGGGTCCTGGGTTTGATTCTGGTCAAGGGCATGTACTGAATTGCATCCTACATACCAAGCATTTTCCTTCAGCATTAATGGTGCATCAGTGAATGATATATGATGATTCATTTATTCCCAAAATACTTATTTAATGCCTACTATTTGCCAGGCACTGTTCAAGGGGACACATGGTGGAATAAGGCAGGTAGTGCTCTTATATAGAAGAAAAGATAAGAGCAAGTCATCAGATCATTGCAAGTTGTAGTAAGTGCTATAGATTAACTGGACAAAAGCTCCCTCTTGTCAGCTAGACAGGGAATGCCTCTCTGAGAAAGAGGAGGTGACATCTGAGCTGAGACCTAAAGGCCAAGAAGTTGCAACTGAGGATGTTTAAGGGCAACATCCTTGAGACAGACATCAGCTTAGCAAGTGTAAATAACTGACCTAGTGATGGGAACAGAGAGTGGTGTGAATGGAGAGAAGCTTGTGGAGAGAGAACGTTCAGGGCTTCCTGGGCCATGATAAAGAACTTGGACTGTATTCTAAGAGAAATGGGAAGCCAATTAAGGCATTTCAGCATTGAACAGTATGCGGTAATGAAGGTTACAGTTATTGAATGACCTTAAAATAATTGAAGTGCTTTTGTAGAATTATCCACATTTTGAAGTGAAAGTGAATTTAGAGATCAAATAGCTTGATTCTCCTTTTTTCTTTCTTTTTTTTTTTTGAGTTCTCTCTATGATCTAATACCTCTTAGGCCATTATTAATTTTTGAATTAGAGGTCATATAGCTTGATTCTTTTTAATAGAAAATGGTGCCTACATTGGTTAATTCACTTGTCTGGAACAAAGTCTGTCTCTATTTCATATACTTTTTACACAATTCACTAATTTTCCTTTAGTATAGAGTCTCTCATTTCTTCTTCCTTTTCAGTGAAATCACTCACAAACCAAGATCCGTTGTATAGATAATAAAGAAGTTCTTACAACTAGTGGGACTGGACTCGGGAATTGAAAAGAAAGACTCTATGTGAAACAGACCCTCTCCTGTGCGCTTCTTTGGGATCTTACATTCATGAATGACTTATTCCAGGTCATTCATATCGTTTTATGAAATACGTTATTTTTAGCAACAGCCTGCATAACCTTTTGATGTTTTTCTTTTTATTTGCCTAAGAGAGAAAAAGACAGCATTGAAAATTGGATGGTTGGCAGTTGCTAGGCACCAAGCAGACATTCAGGAAGTGGCAATGAAACACAAGGAGATTTAAAAATAAACAACCATTTTAATCTTTAACCACAATTCCAATGAAGCAGACTGTTCTCTGATTACTCCAAATAGACATAATATTTTGAACTTGCTATGTTTTATCAGTTGTGTCTACCTACACTTATTTTTCCTTCTAATATGTTTGTCAAGTTCACTAAAATTTACTTTTATAATTTTTAGGTTTAGTGGTTGGAGGGATGGACAGTTGTTGGGAAAGCAAAGTAAAATTGATGCCATTTAAATTTCAGTAGAATTGGCTTGCATATTTCCCTTAAGAGATCCTTGTAATCTGAGTAGAGATTTATTCATTTCATGATCCCTGTTTGTGTGTGTGTGTTTTTAAAGATATCTATCTATCTATATCTATATCTATCTATATATATATATTAATTGATTTCAGAGAGGAAGGGAGAGGGACAGAGAGACAGGAACATCAATGAGGAGAGAAAAATCATCAATCTGCTACCTCCTGTATGCTCCCCTTCTGGGGACTGAGCCTGCAACGTGGGCATGTGCCCTTGACCAGAACTGAACCCTGGACCCGTCAGTCTGCAGGCAGACACTCTATCCACTGAGCCACACTGTTAAGGGCCCTGTTGTTGTTTTTTTCTCTTTACCTTCATGCTGGGAGGCACAACCTCCCAACTAAGTTGTGTGGAGTCTTAGTAATCTCTGTTGCAAACAATGCAGTTTTGTGTATTGAATTCTGTATCATAAACTACAATAAATGAAATAGAACTAACTCTACTGGAAAGAGCAATGGCCTGATAATATGTTACTTATGGAATTAGTAACACATGCTGATGGCATAAGGCAGCATTATGGCTGAAAGAAAGCACAGCTTCCAAAGCCGGAGTGCTTGGGTTTGAATCTTGCTCCTCCTTTTACTAGCTGTGTAACCTTAAGCAACTCACTTACCTTCTTTGTTCCTATTTCCGGTCTTTAAGAGGCAAATTGATAGTAACTAGCTCATTGCTACTAAGATGATTAAAAGAGACCATGTTTGTAAAGCTTTTAGAAAAATGTCTGTCATAATAAATATTTTGTAAGTTATGTAATAAAGTACAATGCAGACATATACATGGGAATGACCTTTCACTAGATACTAGTATGGCTTAGTTTTTTCTCCCATATTCTTAAAGTATACCTAGAGAGAAGAGCTATTTGTTTCCAAAAGTAAGGCCTTATGAATAAAGAAATAAACACATCATTTCTATTTATAGCAAGTCACTGTTTGCTTTGCACAGTTTCCATATGCATGAATTTCAGTTACTGTGGCTTACTTAACACCAGTCCTTTGGCAATATGGTCGGAATTTTAGTTACCATGGCATATTAACTGAGTAAGCGCATATAGTGCACACTTCCTGCAAGCTCTTTTGTCCATAATCATGGTGTCCATAACAGGTGCCCATCGTGAATCATGTCACTTCTTTTAAAATTAATTTAGTTGGTGATTAGTCACTGCATATCTGCTATTTAGCCTGTTGTTGTGTTGCTTCTTTGTCTCTCAGTGATAGACCCATATGACATTTGACACAAATGGATAATCAATAGATGAATTGGTCAACCAAAATGAAAGTATCTTGTAGAGACAAGTGATAGCAAATTAAATGAAGATAAATGGAGCTGGAAAAGAAATAGCTGACTGTGGGAACATTTACATTGGCCCAGTTGAGAGACTGTGGATATGTAGCCAGAGGAACTTAGTGCAATTGAACTTATTTACATAAATTGGGCAAGAGGTTGTAATAAAAAGGATAAAACTGCTCTAGAAAAAGTGACTTCACATTGAGAGAAATCTCAGAGATATTTAGATATTTTACAATATTGAAAACATGAAGGCTAAAATGTTTGAAGCTGATCAAAACTTAGCACCATGACAATGCCCCGAAACAGGAAAGATGCTTTTTTTGTATCTTAAGTTATACATGACAAAGAGAAGGCAAGAACTGCTCAAACTATTCTTGTTGAAAGCACAAAGAAATTGAATTTTCAACGGTTCTAATGTTTTAAATCACAATGTACTAAATAAATACTATTTTTACTCTTTTTAAAATTTCCTTATATATTTATAAGCTATGGTAAGAGAATTTTTAGCTTTAAAAAACATTTTTAAAGGCCATGGGGCAATTGTGATTTCCCCCATCACTTATGAAGATCACTTTGTGTGGTCTTTGCTTGGTCATTTATATGGCCCTGCACTGCCGTGCAAAGTGAGGATTACATGTACTATTTTGAAGGCAGCACCAACTCAAAAAGTGAGATGAGAAAAATCACCTGAACAAAAACGATTATGCTGTTTGGGCAAGAAGCTTGAAAACAATAAAAGTTTTATTCAAACATAGCAAGTTATTTTATCTTTGAGATGTTTCTTGACCCAATGTTTACTCATTAAGCAGTGTCACAAAACTTTACTTATGTGGATTATTCAGAAACAAGGATTCTCTAAATAGATCAAAATACCTAAAGTCTGCATTCTCTTTTCCTGGCCCTATATTTTTCACGGGGCAGGAGTGAAAGTAGTCTTTTCTTTTACAGTCAGCAGTTCAGGAGAGCGTGTCATTGGACATAAATTACACGCTCGATATAGAACTTGAATTGTGTAAGATCCCACATTAAAGGGCACTGAATGTCAATGTTCATCTGAAATAACAGAGAGAGCATTATAGTCATTTTATCCAACTTAAGAAAGAACACAAACTTTAGGGTTTTCTAAGCAGGCATCAATATCATTTTGACATTTATAGGCTTCTAATGTTTTTAGATTAAAAATAGTCCTAAATATTTTGGTCATTCGTTCACCAATTATGCATAACATTTAAATATAATAAAATCGAATTGAAAACTTATCATTCAGAATTTCTGCACATTTTAAAGATTGCTCATACACCAGCATTCTTAAGGCTATTTCCTCTTGATTCCCTTAATTCTAACTCTATCCTTATCAAACTGAGCTCCAACCAAAGAGAGACTTTCTCCTTATTTCTCAGAATGCAGCCTCTGTGTGCCCTCTGCTAAGAAAGAAGGAGATAGTATGAGAGCCATAAGAAGATCTTCATGATCATCACTCTTCAAGCTGTCAGCAACATCTAGAAGAATCAGAAAAGTTGAATAGTCTGAGGCCTCACAGCTCTGGCTATTGACTTCCTTTGCTTTAGATTCCCTTTTCCTAGATTTTTTTGCCTTGGGAAGCTTCTCAAAATTTGTTCCTGCCACTCTGGCTTCATACTACTTGAATTCTTAAAAGTCATTTAAAATTCCCACAGAGTGTTTTACATGCTAAAACATATAAAAACACATAGGAACAATATGATTGCAAATAGTTCTCAGTCATAACTCTTCTATTTTTAACCAAAGTAAGAGAAATGCAATGAAATATATTTTACCATCAATTTAATAGACAAGGCTCAAAAGGTAGACAGCGTGTCTTGTTAGTGGTGATGTAGGTTAATTTTTTGCTTCTGGGAACATAAATTGATGTATACATGAATATAAGAGTACAAACCTGGAATAATATCAATTTTTCAATATCCATCAAAAGTTAAAATGAGGGAAAAAAAAGTTAAAATGAGGATTCTTTAGCCATTCTATTTCTTGGACTTATCTAACATATCGAACATGTATGGAATGATGTATATACAAAAACTTCCACTGCAGAATCATTTGTAATACTAAGCAACCGAAAATACCATGCAACAGGATGTCTAAAATAACATTTTCACTAAGTGCCAATAAATTGAATTTCAAATCCTAAGTCTTAAGATAGATTTCCTTCCGTAGGACTTACAAAGAAAATACTATCAAAGTGATCTTGTGACTCTTGAATCCATCAGCCCACGTCAAGGATGGTGTGAGGAAGGGGCTTCTGAGATGGAGAGGCTCTGTAAGGGCATTGTTTCCAAGAGAGGAGAAGGAAATATATGATAGCAATCCAAGTTGGAAGCTCTAGAGAGGATTCCTCAGAAGTATGTTCATCCAAGTTGAATGTTGCAGAAAACGTGGTGTGTAGTCTTGCCTAAGAAAGTTCAAGTGTCCTGTGGTTGTACATTAAAGTGGCTGAATTGGGATCAGCTAGCACTCCATTTGTCAGAGCAAGGAGGGCGTAAGTATGCCTATGGAGGGATGTGGCCTAGAGGATAGTGGGGATAACAGGCAGAGTAGTGGTCTGCTAAAGATGTCTATGTCTTCATTCTTGGTACCCATGAATATGATATTACATGACAAGGGGACGATAGCTGCAGATAGAATTAAAATTGGGAACCAGTTGATCTTGAGGTGGAGAGATTACTTTGGATTTCCTTGGCCCAATATAGTGGAGTGTGCTGAAATATGATAAGTCCCTGTCAATAGGGAATGAGCGTTTGGAGTGTGGCTGGGTGTGTACTGCTCAGTTATCATCACCTTCCTCTACCAGGATTGGTGTTAGAATATAAGAAAAAGAGGGAGTAATAGTTCCCACACAGCTTGTTGTCAGTGAAAGGTATTCCAACACTTCTGCAAGGTGACTTGTTTGTGTCAAGGAGACAAGGCAAGAAAGTAGCAGGTGACATCAGAGCAGTCAGAATCAGGCGCAGGAGAAAGCATGGTGACCTGAGCAGCATGCCCACAGCCCATGGCAGGGTAGCAGAAGGCTTAGGGATAAGCAGGGACTGTGACACTATAGACAGGATCACTAGAGGAGAGGAAGGGCATGAAAGCAGGGATGACCCTGACAAAGGAGCACCATTGCCCACACAAAATCAGTAAATTCATCCATCCAGAAGTTTAGGAAAGTTTGGGGCTGATGGAAAACAGGGCTTGGCCTTCTGAAACTCTGCTGGAGGAGACTGGGTTAGAAAAGTGTGTTTTAAACAGTAATTTGGGCATTCTTTGGCTCTCATTTAGTGTGATTTGGTAAAATTACATTAGAGCCTAGCCACACTTTAGGACTCTAGCTCCTGCTTCTGTCTTCTCTATTTATCATGATGAAGAAATTGCTGCTGTGATTGTGATTGTGGAGCCTTTATGAATTATCTATAAAAATTATGGAAAGTAGAGACAGTTCCTCATTCTTTTCGTTTTTAAGTTTTCTAAGAGAAAAAAGTATATTCTGGGGTCAAATGTGTGATGTGACTTAAATGCTTAATACAGTTTCAAAGAGAATTATGAGGCTGTTTTATAGATCAAAAAGAGCTGACAGATTCACCAAGAATATGTAATGTGATTTAATACAATTGAGTACAGTATGTTTGTGAAAGTCTAACTATTTTTATAAATGAGATGGTGAAATATGACTTTAATCATAGTAATAGAGTGGCTGTTCTCAAACTAAATATATGGCCCTGTGCTTTTCAATTTTTCTAACCATAACTTGAATGAAAACAAAGTCAGCTAATTTATCCAATATTTGAATGATACAACATCAACATAAACTGATGAACAAAAACAGATCCAGAGACTGAGAAGCATCGATCAGACCATCAAACCTGAGAGGGAAGGTAGGGGAGGATGGGGATAAGAGGGAAAGATCAACCAAAGGACTTGTATGCATGTGTATAAGCCTAATCATTGGACACAGACAGTAGGGAGGTGAGTGAGAGGGGCATGGGGAGGGGGCAATGGGGCAATAAGGACACATATGTAATATCTTAATCAATAAAGAAAAAACATTATAAAAATAAAAAAATAAAAAATAGGATTCTCAATAGGGTGAAATGATGGGTTAAAAATAATAAGATGCAATGCAACAGAAATAAATATGTGTTGATATGTATGTTTAAAGCAACAATGCAAAGTATAGATTTTTGGAATGCTGTGATTAAAATTAATGTAAGACTTTCGTTGCCAGTGCAAATTAGAGTGGATGTGAATGATAAAAAGGTGTATAAGTTTTGTTTCACATACATGATAGTGCCCACAATGAGGAAAGTAAATGCTCAATGTTCTCTGAAGAGAGTAGACAATATCAAAATACTGGATTCAGTTTTTTTCAAATTCTACCAAGACATGGGTACATTAGGGTATAATTACCAAAAAATGGCCAGAATCAGAACAATAAACCTAAAAAATAGAAAACTGTGATAATCCTATCTCATAAAAGAGTAATATGCAAATTAGGCATCACTCCATCACAAAGATGGCCACCTCCATAGACACAAGATGGCCACCCCCATAGCCACAAGATGGCAGTACTCATATCCACATCTATCTAATAAAAGAGTAATATGCAAATTAGGCATCACTCCATCACAAAGATGGTTCTGCCCCCATGGCCACAAGATGGCCACCCCCATAGACACAAGATGGCAGCTCCCAGTCCGGCTCAGCCCTGCCACGAAGTCATGAGGCCTGTTAGCCAGGCATGTGGCAGAGGAAGTGGGGGGCCTGAGGGGCAGAACAGGCGGTCAGAGTGGGTTGGGGGTCCCCTGCCCAGGCCAGAGGCCTTTGCCAGAAACCTCAGGCATGGGCAAAGGTAAAGCCAGTGATCGGGGGGGGGGTATGAGGGTGCCCTACCCAGGCATAAGGCCTGGGCTAGAGACCTCAGGCCTGGGCAGGGACAAGGCCAGAGATTGCAGGGGCCTGGGCTCTGCAGAGCCAGTGATCAGAGGGGCAGGGCAGAGCCTGTGATCGCAGGGGTCTGGGCACTGGTGGAGCCGGCAAAGCAGGGGTCTGGGGGTCCCCTTCCCAGGCCTGAATCCTTGGCCAAAGGTTATAGGCCTGGGAAGGGGTGGAGCTGGGATTGGAGGGGCAGGGGTGGAGCCGGTAATCAAAGTGAACTACAGAAGAAACACCTTTTCTGACCACTCATTGGCTAAGCGCCCTGTATGCCATTGGTAATATTCTTAGTAACTTGGGTAATAAGAACCCCTAAAGGTAATCTAGGGTTTTTTCACCACACTCCTGGAGAAAAAAAATGAAGGTCCATAGCTGAAGGGCTAAGAAATGTCATATCCTGCCCTAGCTGGTTTGGCTCAGTGCATAATGACTCAGCCTGCTGACTGCAGAGTCTGGGTTCAATTCTGACCAAGGACATGTACCTAGGTTGTAGGCTTCTCCCTGGCTGGGCCTAGGTCAGGGCTCATGCAAGAGGCAACAAATTGAAGTGTTCTTCTCACTTTGATGTTTCTCTCTGTCTTTCCTTTCTCTTCCACAGTCTCTAAAAATCAATGGAAACCTATCCTCAGGTGAGGATAAAAATGAAAGAAATGTCATATCCTATGAAAGACACATCTTGAAAATGCCTAAAGAAAGTTGTCATTTTTTCATGGTGAAGGGACTAGAGTCCGTGTTGATGAAAACACCTTGGTGGTTGTGGTGACTTGGCAGTGGCTGCAGCAGTGGGGTGATGGGCTGATGGCTTCCCCAAATTAGTTTGGTCGCCTCCCACAAAGGGAGGCCAGACTGTGGCTTAGGCCTGCTCTCCAAGGGGAGCAGGGACCGGGCCTAAGCCATCAGTAGTACACCCCCTGAGGGCTCCCAGTATATGAGAAGGGGCAGGCTGCACTGAGGAAATCCCCCCATTGCACGAATTTGGTGCACTGGGCCCCTAGTACTTAAATATTTGAGAGATGGTCACAAGTAAGCCTTATTAGATTTGCTCTCTAGACTTCCAGTTGCAAAAATTGCAACCTGGTGGTTAGTTGATTGCTAGGACCTGAAGTGATGAGAGATGAGGCTGGATGGTAGAGGCCAAAGCATCAAAAGATAAGCTATGCTTAGGAGGCTTGATGAGAAGAACACAGAGCTGTAAGCAATGGAGAAGCATGAGCAAGCTTTTCTGTTTTTGGAGCTCTCTCAGGCTGCACTGGTCAAGCAGAGGCTGCCATCCAAAGAATATGTTGTGAAGAGAGTGCTCCCAGTGAGTGGGGTTCTGGAGAGGGTAACCTTCAAGACTTGTGAATTTTGACTACAAATGTACAATTTTGGAGAATATCAAAACACTCCTTAATTGCTTTTCCATAATTATCTTGTGGTCACAGTTGCTCTTATAATTAACAGAAAGGCAAGGCTTATATTTCCTTGAGAAAATTTCAAAATTCAATTCTGGAAATAGCTCACAGAAATACAGTGAATGAGAAAAAGGAACACTGTTATAAATTTTAAAATGGAATCTAATTAGCAAAGAAAATTAAGCATAAAACAGTTCAAAATTGGCTTTCTGGAGACAAGCTTTAGTTTCTGAAGCCCTAGAAAATAAGGTTACGCACACATAGAAAAAAATTGGAATTGAGATATTGTTACTATCATCATTGCAATAATCAAAAAGAGCATAATCCCTCAAATTGTCATGAGTACTACCAATATAATATCTTATATAATAAAAGAGAAACATGCAAATTGACCGTTACCACCAGCCAATTGGAGCGACTGTATGCAAATTAACTAGCCAAGATGGAGGCCAACAGCCATGGAGCTAGAGCAAACCAAAGGCTTCTGTTGCAACTGCCTGCCTAAGCTGACTGAGCCTCTGCTCACAGCCACGCCCACCAGCCAATCAGAGTGGCTGTATGCAAATCAACCCAGCCAAGATGGAGGATGGCAGGGCGGCTCTGCACTGGGAGCCCCCATGGCCAACCCGCATAGCTATGCCAGGTGTGTCAGCTCAGTGGGAGGGGGGGTCTGGCCTGGGGCCTCCTCGGGGCATCCAGGAGCAGCTGTCCTGGGTCTGCTGCCTAGCTCCACCCCCGGGAGCCTCTGAGGGGTATCCAGGAGTGCCTGTCCTGGGTCCACTGCCTGGTTCCACCCCCTGGGGGCCTCCCCGGGGCATGCAGGAGCACGGGGCCTCTGCGGGGTGTGCAGGAGCAGCCGTCCTGGGTCTGCTGCCTAGCTCCACCCCCGGGGGCCTCTGCGGGACATCCAGGAACGCCTGTCCTGGGTCCACTGCCTGGCTCTGCCCTGGGGGCCTCTGTGGGGTGTCCAGGAACACCTGTCCAGGGTCCGCTACCTTCACCCGCCCCCCCAGAGGCCTCCATAGGTCATGCGGGAGCTTCTGCTGCACAATGCGGAGAATCCGAAGCCAGTCTGCTGCCCGGCTCCACCCCGGGTGTGTTTGCTCAGCAGCAGGGCCCCACCGAGGGATCCTGCACCAGCGTCCGCCCCTGGCTCGCCACCCAACTCTGCCCCAGGTGTGTCCCCTCAGCGGTGGGGGCCCACCAGGCGTGTGTGATCGTGGGCCCCCCGGTGCAGAGCCACCCTACCAGCCTCCATCTTCGCTGGGTTAATTTGCATACAGCTGCTCTGATTTGCTGGGAGGCGTGGCTTGGTTGGTGGGCGTGGCTGTGAGCAGAGGCTCAGCGAGCCTAGGCAGGCAGTTGCAACAGAAGCCTCTCGTTTGCTCTAGCTCCATGGTTGCCAGCCTCCATCTTGGCTGGGCTAATTTGCATACAACCGCTCTGGTTAACTGGGAGGTGTGGCTTGGCTGGTGGGCGTGGCTTAGGTGTCTTGAGCGATGGTCAATTTGCATATTACTCTCTCTCTCTCTCTCTCTCTCTCTCTCTCTCTCTCTCTCTCTATATATATATATATATATATATATATATATATATATTCCCTTCAGGTAGATAGTAATTAAAATTTAAGGGATGGTGGATTCAGAATATCCAAGATTATGTCTTGGCAGAGGATTTGTCTGTTGATAATCTCCTGTAAGGAAGACTTAATAGTAGAGATTAAAAGACTTAAGTTTGTTAAGTAGGTTCTACACTTCATTTCTCAATAAGAATCACATCTCTTGTTGTCTTGAATTAACCTTGTTTTCTTTATTAACTTTGTTAGTGATATCAGTGAGTACATGTGTGTGATCATTCCAAGCATTCATTTTATAGCAAGAACCTGAATTAGCCAATATTTTTATGCCCTATTTAACTAACAAGTGGAGATAGAAAGGCATGGTAGAATGAGGACAAGATTAACAGAAGGCCCAATTGAATAAAGTCTTGGTAAAGCATAGGTTCTTTGGAATTGGTCTGAGTTTAGACAAATCTTCATTCTTCCATTGACAAAGCTATGGGACTTGGTATGAATTAACCTTTGTGACTGTTTTTCTATTAAATCAGTTATTGAAAACTTCATAGAATTATTAAACAGTTAAGAAAAACTTGAAATAAATCTTACAGGTGTGCCTAGTATGTTAAGTAGTCAAATGGTGTTAGCTATTAGTCCTGACACTGGTTCAACTAGCTATTATGGAGATAAAGATTATTAACTTCTTTAGATTTAGTTTCTTCATCTCTAAAATGAAGGTGTTGAACTAGATACTAGCAAATGATCTCTTTAATTAGTATGATCATTATTTCTTTTTATTATCTTCATTTATCATTTTTATATTGATTGTCTATTATGCACAAGGAATTAGGCCTTGGATTAATGGGTTATATGGATGTGATATTGACCTTTAAAAGTTTACAAAATATAAAGGAGATAAGACCTAGAGATGTAACCTCAATGTAGGCTCCACAGAGTAACTTGATTATACTTCATACTGTGTATAAAGTTCAGAGAGCAAAAGAGTGGAAAATAAGAGAATAGAGAGAGCAAAATCATGAAAGGACAATAATATTTAGGAATGAAGCATACACTGATTTAATGTGGTTGAGAGTTTCAAGTTGTGCTGCATTGTAGCGCTTGTTGAATGCCTGCCTAGAAACATGGATTATTCTGTCAGCAGAAAGAAGCTGTTGAAAATTTCAGAGAAGAATCATGATCCTGCTAAGAAGAAAGAGAGAGGAGAAAGCTGAATAAGAGACATTCTCTTATTGAGAGTTTAGGTAAGAGGTAGTAAAAACCAATCTGCCCTCGACCTGGGGATTGGCATTCTTCTCACGAACTTTCTTGACATTTAGCACTTCTTTAGATTTCCAGTTCACATCCATCCTTCTCTCCTCTAATGTTCCTGTTGGGTAGGTCTTCTTTCCAAAGACTAAACTCTCCATTACTCTATTTTTCTTTCTGATGCTCTGAAGAATTGGGAAGACTGGTTGACTCCATCTTGCTGCTGCAACTGTCCCTCTCTCCAATGGTGTACATGAGGGAACCCTCACCTCTACAGGACTTATGCTTTATCCAGTCACATACAATTCTGCTTAGATGCTAATTCAAGTAAAGTCAGACTTTTTTTTTCTAACTGAGGGCCTTACTTTGAAAACTTCTCTGTTCCTCTGCCCTGAATAACTCAGTTGGGCAATGTAGAAACCCCAAGATCTTTTTCCCTTGCCCTTAAAGCTTTATTTATAGCTAAGTTGTCATCTCTGGTCCTTTGACCACTATCAGATCTCTAGGGTTGAAGGCATATAGCAACAGTAGGGAATACTTTGCTCCAAATCTTTCCAAATTAAGAGAGTATAGGAGCAGGAAGCGAGCTTTGGTAATTCCCTGATTTTTTCTTCCCAAAGGTTCCACTCCTGGGCAAAGGTTTGCTGGGCATTGCTGCAGAAGGCTCTTTTAGGTTCTTAGTGGACCTTTCATATTTGTGTTTCCTGAGGAGGTTAGAGTTATAAGGTCAGGGGAAGGGAACAAATGATACTCTATAAAGGACATACAGTTTGGAATCAGACACTTGTCTGGATTTAGATTTAGCACTTATCTAGTAGCAAATACTTCTCTAAACATCTATGTTCTCATCTGTAAATGGGCACTACAACTGACAGTGTTGTTTTGGAAACTCTATTTCTCATGTCCCTTGGTGCCTCTGGTTGATTTGTTGGTGCCTCTGGTTGATTTGTTATTAATTGAAGCTTGTAGCAATCTGTTATCTGTTATTTTGATAAGGTCTTAAAACATATTCTCTTTGATAGTAAAATAAAATGTCTTATTCCTTTTTAAAATGCTTCAAGTATCTTAGCCCTTGGAAGTACTTTTGAGTGCTTTGGAAATCACAATTGCAGTAATCACCTACTGTAACTCATCTGCCTGGTGATCCTCCCATTCTTTAGGCGCTATCTTCTTAAATATGTGTTTTCTCTGATCTCTCTCCATACCCCTGGTAAAGTCAATTAGTATTTTTTCAACTTTCTTTGAACCTTGCACACATTATATTAGAACAAGTGCCTCATAAGCATATAATCAAGTGCGATATAGCTACCACCCTTCCTGACTAAGAACTCCTTGTGGGATGTTCACTAGCCATTGATTCATCCTCTTGGTGCCATTATGTCCTCTTCTGCCTAGATTAAGCATTAACACCTTCTTGACTTCCAAGGTCTCCTCTACAACAACCCCATACAACCCTAACCTTCTAGAAGATTCTCCATGCTTTTGATCATTCTGCATTAACCTCCCTTAATGTTTCTGTCTCGTGACCCAATCCTAATAGCCAAACTATTCAACTAACAACCAGCTAATCCAATTAAACAATCCATGATAACATGTTTTCAGACACAGATTTGAAATGTATGCTATATGTATTATATGATATATGTTAATATTTGCCTTAAAATGTAACTAGTAGAGTCTTTGTCAGACATTGTATCTGGCTAAGGGCACTCTTACCATCTTAAATATCATTATACTAGGGGTTCAGTGCACAAAAATTTGTGCACTGGGGCGGTGAGGCGGGTGTTTCCTCAGCCCGGCCTGTGCCCTCTCACAGTTTGGGACCCCTCTGGGGGATGTCCACCTGCTGGTGAGCTTGGCCAGCCTGGGTGAGGGGCCAATGTCTGTTTGCAGGCTGGTCAAGCTCCCCAGTGGAGACCCTCACCCCAGGAGGTGTGACAAGCCTGGGTGAGGGGCTAAGGGCACTTTTCAGGCTGGCCATAGCTCCCACTGAACCTCCGGGTCATCTGCCTGGGAAGCGATGGGGTGGTGCTGGCCACCCCATAGGCTTCCTAGGAGGGGGCCTTGGGGTCCCCCGGCTGGTCCCATTCCCCCACCCCCCAAGCTTCTCCATCTGGGAGGCCCATCTGGTGGCCCTGGCCACCCCATCGGCCTCCCAGGAGGGTGCCGCGGGGTCCCGCCGGCTGGTTCCCCGCCCCCCTGCAAGGCTTCTTCTCCTGGGAGGTCCATCGGGTGGCACTGGCCACCCCATCGGCCTCCCAGGAGGGGGCCATGGGGTCCAGCCGGCTGGTCCCGTGCCCTGGAGGCATCCGCCTGATAAGGCATCGGTGGCCCAGGGTGCCAGATGCCTTCCCAGGACCGAGGCTCCCAAGATGGCGGAGGCATCAGCTCCAGAGAAGCTGCACACGGGGGCTGCAGCTTCCGCCATCTTGGATAGGCTAGTTTGCATACAGTCACTCTGATTGGCTGGTGGGCGTGGCTTAGGCCATCCCGAAGAAACGGTTAATTTTAATATTACACTTTTATTAGTGAAGATGATTTAGGGCAAGTTCTGAAGCCAAATTACCTCAGATTAAATCTGTCCTTTTTTATTTGTATCACCTTGGACAAGCTATTTTACTTCTCAGTGTTTCATATATACAGTGAGTTTCCTCATATATACAAAGGTGATAATAAGAAAAGTTAGCTCCTATGGTTGTCCTGATGTTTAATTGATTTAGTATACGTAATGTGGCAAGAAAGGTACTGAACAAGTGACAGGCCCTACATAACTCAAAAGTCTATGTTACTGCTTGCAGATGAGCCTCTTGACTACAGGGTGGTAATTTGATATAGTGAGAGACTTAATAAAATATTTTCTTAAACCTATCATTTCATAACGATGAATTATGTGGGACAGAGAACTGGAAAGGAAATGTATTGCTACAATCCCATTCCCCACAACATATATACACATACTGTCTGTTGTAATTTAAAGAACACTGACTTAAGAGATGACTAATGAGCGTATCTGGATCCCATCATTTCTTATTAGTAGTATAAACATGAACTTAGAGCTACAGTGTATCTAGAAAAAATAGAAAAGCCTCCTTTCTAAGTTCATAGAACCAAATGGGTTTAGAAAAATATATTTTCACAAATTGTAAAGTGCAATGAAAACTGAAGGTGTTCTACCAATAGAATAGAGTTTTTTCAGGGGAGCAACAGTTCTTATCTTGGTGTCTGCCAGACAGTAAATGTTCACTAGCTTTGTGCAATATGAATTCTTGAGGAGAGGATGTTTGCAACAGGCCAGGAAAATACTTAAAACTAGAGGCCTAATGCATGAAATTCATGCACTTGTCTGGGGCAGAGGGGTCCCTCAGCCCAGACTGTGCCTTCTCACAGTCCAGGAGCCTGCAGGGAGCAGGCTTAAGTCATCAGTCAGCATCCTTAGTGCTGCGCTTGCCAGCCATGAGCCCAGTTTCTGGCTGAGCAGTGCTCCCCCTGTGAGAGTACACTGACCACCATGGGGCAGCTCCTGCATTAAGCATCTGCCCCTGGTGGTCAGTGCACATCATAGCAACCATTTGTTTTGCCGCTTGGTCCATTTGCATATTAGCTTTTTATTATATAGGATGTATAAGACTTGATGTGAACAGTAAAACAGAAATGCTAAGATTTTATGCATTCTCTGTTTCCAGGGTGTTTGAAAAGAGTTGTTTTCAAGCAAGGGCAATATTTCAAGGAGAGCTTTTGCTTATAATATTGCCTATAGTAATTTCCTGAAGTCATACCTGTCCTTGTCCCCTTGTGGCAGGCTGTGGATCTCATCCACTTCAGACCATTGCAATACCCAAGAGAAAGCAATGCTCAGCACATACTTGCTGAATAAATCAATAAATAGGTGATTGAATATTTTCTATGTTCAGTCAAATGTACAAAATTTTGAAATATTCAAACCAATTCTTCATCTTCTAACTATTCATTTTATAAGGAATTTCATTTTGTTTTGATTTCTATTTACAGAAGCCTAGCAGAGAAACAGAAAGTCTTTCTGTAGAGTGATATAAAATTCTTTTATATCAATTATGATGTTAAATTCACAACGTTAATTGCTGCTTTTTCCACTGCAGTTTGTATACTGCTGCAAAATCACAACATATCTAATTCTTGTCTGCCTAAGTCCCCTGATAATGCTCCCTAGAGAAACACAAAGGCTTAGATGCTACCTCAGAGACATGTCTATTTGAACCTCAGTAAATTGAGGAGAGAAAAATGCATTAGTCAAATTTCATGTTGAGAGCAAAACAATGAAACTATGGATGACATCAAATAGATCTGATTTAATCAGCATTGATTATTTTCAAATTCAGTAGATAAATCCATCTTCCTGAAATCAACTGAAAATCTAGTAAAAGCACAATACATATAAGTCAGTTATTTCCCATTATAAATGTACTGGAACCTAGCTTCATGTTAAAAATTGTTGGACAGAGCTTCATGATTCTTACTTAAAATAATTTTCATGCATAGGTACTTTGGACAAAATTTTAAAATGTCATTTTAGACCCACACATGGCAAACATTGAAGCAATATTTATCTTCTCAGACAGGTAAGCTCTTATTAGTAAAATTCCACTCCATATGATGTTCTTTCTTAGCTTAGAAATTACAGTCTGCATTAGCATATATATTTTTAATCTTAATGCTTAGAAAATATTATAGATTTTGGGCTGCTGTCTTTAGAATCTTCCCTGAGGCTTCCTCTGGGTGCCATGTCTTTTTTTCCATTTTCAAAGAACCATACCAGGCAAAGTGCAGGATTTTCCTGTCTCTGTCACTAAACTTTCTGCCCTCAAGTACAAATAGCTTTTATGTAATCAAGATTCCAAAATCTCTATTTGACTGTGCCAGTTCTATGCTCAAAAACACTTATTGACTCTACAACTGCTTATGGAATAAAATCCAAACCCACTTGGAACTGAAGTGGCTCCATGGTTGTGACATTATCTATATTTTAAAGCCCAGGCCTAAAAGTCTCTGAAGTGAACCTGATGATGTCATATGATTGTACTCACTGTCCATGCACATATGCTTCTTTGTGTCATATCATTTTATGTTAGTTCTCCAAATTAGAATGATCCTTCACCTCCTACTGAACTTCTTTAAAGATAAGTTTAACTCTCAGGTTCTCTGTAGCTCTCTTCCTGACCATAGCATCCAGAAGAGACTTCTGATAACCTTGTTTGCCCATAAGAACCTTCCATAAGTTTTTGTTGAAATTATTCTCATTATCATGTAATATCATTGTTGAGAAGTGTTCCTTACTCCTCTATTTTCTTAAAGAATGTGTGTGTGATTTGGATTATTTCTTCTTTGAACATTTGATAAATTTTGTGAAGCCATCTGGACCTGCAGTTTTTGTTTTGTTATTGTGGTAAGATTTTAAATTAAGGGTTCAATTTCTGTAATAGATTAGGGTTGTTTGGATTTTCTATTTTCTTGTACTAGCTTTGGCAATTTGTGTTTTTCAAGGAATTTGCCCATTTCACCTAAACTATCAAGTTTATTGGTATAAATCTGTTTTCTAAGTGTGTTTCTCTTTGTAGTCTATTGTTCTGCTTTTAAATTCACTGATTTTTTTTTTCTGTTCTATCTAATTGGCTTTTAAGCTCATCCAGTAAATTTTTTATTTCAGATATTGCATTTTTAGCTCCAGAAATTCCATTTGGTTCTTTTTTTAATAGGTTCAATTTCTCTTCTCACTTTGTGAATGATTTTCTTTAAATCCTTGAATATATTTACAATAGCTCTTAAAAGCTTCTCTGTTGATTCCAATACCTCAGAAAATTCTGGGCCTATTTCTATTGATTTCTTATGGCTATGGGTTACATTTTCCTGCTTATTTGCATGTATGTAAATTTTTATTAGATACTGTATAATTTGAATGTTTATGGTTGACACTGTATGTTATTATCTTTCTTTTAAAAATATTGAGTAAGTTTTGGACAGAAAGCTATTTAGGGAATCAGCTTGATCTTTCGAGTGTTGGTTTTTAAGCTTAGGTAAGGCTGGTTTAGAGTATCTTCAACTCTTCAGCTAACTTAGCCTTCTCTGAAGCCATGGCCTTTCTCTGCTCTCTACTGAATATTCAGAGTGTTCATTGAAGTCTCTTAACTCTGGTTGGTTGGAACTTGATCCTAACCCAGGTCTGTGCAAGTGCTAATAGTTGTTAAATTTATAGCTTCCTGGTAGTTAGTTTTGTGAAGTGTCCATAGGCATCAGCAACTTTGTATTACATCAAATTTTTAAGGATAGTTCTGTGCAGGTTTCTAGAACTCTGATTCACTTCACTCCCTTCTCTCCTTTACCCTATTTTGTTATTCCAAATACTTCAACCTCTCCAAACTCTGATTAGTGAGATCTCTGTGCTTTGCAAGGATTCCTCCTCCTGCTTCTGCCTCTGCCAGAAAGACTGGATCATCACAGGGATCAATATATATATATATATATATATATATATATATATATATACACACACATATAAACATATCCTATACAATAGAAGGGTAATATGCAAATTGACCCTAACAGCAGAACAACTGGGAATGACTGGTCGCTATGACACACACTGACCACTAGGGGGTAGACCCTCAATGAGGGAGCTGTCCCCTGGTGGTCAGTGTGCTCCCACAGGGGGAGTTCTGTTCAGCCAAAAGCCAGGCTGATGGCTGCCAGCACAGCAGTGGTGGTGGGAGCCTCTCTTGCCTCCTCAGCAGTGCTAAAGATGTCTGACTGTAGCTTAGGCCTGCTCCCCGCTGGCAAGTGGACATCCCCGAGGGCTCCTGGGCTGCCAGAGGGATGTCTGACTGCCAACTTAGGCCTGATCCCCTGGGGAGCGGGTGTAAGCCAGCAGGTGGACATCCCCTGAGGGGTCCCAGACTGCAAGAAGGCACAGACAGGCCAGGCTGAGGGACCCCCCTGAGTGCACAAATTTTTGTGCACTGGGCCTCTAATATATGTGTGTGTGTGTGTGTGTGTGTGTGTGTGTGTTTCAAGGAATTTGCTCATTTCACGGCTTCTAGTTGTGTACAGCAAGAAGACTAGTCCATATCCATAATAGCTTTAGCTTTCAAAGTCTATTCTGAATGCTCATGGTAATTCTACTGTACCATTTTGCTCCATAATAGCCAAAAGTGAAGCTTCATATTTCCTAAATACCATTATTTTAATCAGATTTTTAAGCAGTTTTCTTCTAGAAATGTAATTTCTAAGTCAATATTTATATTAGCATATTCAAATACTTCTTAGTTTTTAAGTGAACTCAGTCTTTTGAATAAGTTATTTCTATGTAATTTTTAGAATTGATGAGTTGATTTGTTGATAAGATTGGTGCATATTAAATTTTACTGGTCATAGCCTCTGCAATTCACCATACTAATTTGCTCTGGCAAAGTTTACCAGTGACATAATTATGGGCAAAGACAATGTTGTCATTTAGTCCTCATCTTATTTAATTTTGAAATTATTTCTTGCCTTCCCTTCTGAATCATGACTCTCTTGGTAGTCCTCCTTCTTATTTAAAAATTCTGCTTTGCTAATTTTTACTCTTCTAATGATGGCTTAACTGTTTGTGTTCTCCAGGGTTCTTCAAATAGGCTCTTTCAGAGCAAGCTCATTGCTTTCTGGGTTTCAACATTCACCCATCTTGATGATTCCCAAATCTGATGGATTGTTTTATCCATCTCAGGTCTTTCTCTCCTGAGCTTGAGACTTATGTGTCCCAACTGTCTGTCACTGCGATGTGTCTCATATACTTCACAACATATTCAATCCTGGCCTCTTCGTCTTTCACAAGCCCACCTTTACCTCTGCCTTTCGCACTTTATCATGCTGTTCAACCAAAAAGCTCAGAATCACCCTAACCTTGTGTCTTTCTTTTGATACTGATGTCTGTCATCACTACATTCCACTTTTCTAGTCTTGATTAAGGCCCTTCTCATCTCTCACCTTGGTTACAATAATGGCATCCTAATAAGTATTATCTGTAGTTTCATACCCTCTCATGACACCCCTAAACTGTTGCCATTGGGAATATCAAAAGAAAATGAGAATATCTAAGGATTATGTGATACTTACCTGCTCAAAATGAATCAGTTTTTCCTGTACCTACAATAAAGGGACAAAACCCAACTTCTAGGATAGGACACAAAGCCATCTACATTCTATCTCCCATTTATGCCAGCTATGACCCCTCTCTATGCTGCAGAGAAATCAAGATAAACACCATAGATGGCAGGTGGTTTCACCTCTCCATTCATGGGGCAACTCTCTGCCTGAAATATTCCTAACATTTCTTTACATTTCTTCTTTTTACCTTACTCCCATCCCCTATACATATTCATAGTGCTGGTTCACAGTGGGTATGTCAAGTGAACAAATGAGAGAATAAATGGTACAGTAGAATTACCATGAGCATCCAGAATAGGCATTGAAAGCTAAAGCATTTGCTTTTATTTATTTTTTAAAATATATTTTTATTGATTGCAGAGAGGTAGGGAGAGGGAGAGAGAGAAAGAAACATCAATAACAAGTGAGAATCATTGATCAGCTGCCTCCTGCATGCTCCCTGTTGGGGATCACTCCCTTGACAGGAATCAAACTCAGGACCCTTCAGTCCACAGGCCAATGCTCTATCCACTGAGACAAACCAGCTAGGGCTAAAGCATTTGCTTTTATGTTTACACATATTTGTGAACACAAATATGCTAACATTCTTAAATTCTGTTATAATTTTAATAGTGTTCCACTTGCTTAAGTCTTAATTTGACCCAATAACAAACTTAGAATATTTATTTAGAAAGAATATTTTTCACTTACTATAAAATATCATTCTGATATATTTAGTTGGTTTTAGAGCAGAGTAGCCAATGGAATGAGAAGCTTGTATCATATATTGCATCACCACTTTTAATAAACACTTTGTCATCTCTGGCTTATTTACAGTTCCTAGGATCATTCTGGAACATTTACTTTCCATTATTTTGGAATTAAAGAAATGCAAAATCTGCACTGATTTTAGGAGTGCTTAGCTACACAGTAAACAAATTGGTATTATATAACTTTATTTAAAAATTGGCAGAGAATTTGATCAGAGGAAATGAAAGAACACATCAAACATAAAACAATTCTTTCCCCCATCTTTCTCTTTTCTTCATTTATTTATAGCCACACTGTTCACTTTCTCAGAAACTCTTTTAGAATAAATATCTGGCACTCCTCAACATGAAGCTTAAGACCTTAATTTTAGAAGCTGTGACATATGCTAGAAAGAAAATCTGGTTTAAATAACTAAATAACTTTTTAACTAAAGGTTTCCCTCCTACTGAGCCACAGATTAAGCATAAAATAAAATCTAAAAGGGGAAAATATATAGAGATGCATTAGGGAACCAACAATATCAAGGAATATTAGTATTCATTATCAGAGAGCAGGTAAATGGAAACTACCTGCAAATGGACAGGTCAATTGTTTGGTTAGTCCTTACTAGGGACATATCAGCTATTTGAAAATCAAATGTGAAGAGAAATGTATTCTCAGGGTCAGTCTGAGCCATCTGGACAATCGCTGATGTGCCCTCAGCACACTGTTTAATTTAATACTTAAAGCTGGTTCTATAAATACAGAGAAAGACAGAGAATAAGGGTGAGAGAGAAGAGAGACAGGAGAACACTCACCTCCGGTTAGTCATGTAAGAAAGATATTTGACTAAGCATTTGGTTCCAGCCTGCAGTTGTGTGAAGGAACGGAAAAGAAATTAAGAGATTCTGGCATGGAGTTTATTCCATCACATTAGCTGAACTGTAAACTAAATATAAAATGATGATTGTTGCTAAGCTATGACACTCAATATGAGCTTCAAGAAGGTATTGGTAAAACTTTCAGAGGGCCTTTTAGGGCAAATTCAGTGAACTTGAAAAGGAAGAGGGGAGAGAGCAGAGTGCTGGTCCCCTTGCTTTTTAAACCATGTTGATATTTCAGAGGCAATAACAGCAGGGCGCTTTCTAAAATGAACAAAAAACATCTTCTTATGGTGGATTGCTTACTCCTTGATGAGCCATAAAAGTTCTACCTTAGAAATGAGTAGTCATGACACTGAATCAGATTCTCTGCAGTACTGTTTTGTTTCTCAGACAGACATTTTAAAATTTTTAACCAATTACCTGATTCCTCCAAATGGGACAATATTTTTTTTAAAAAATCCAAACTCTAATATTTTAAAAAACTCACTTCAAGCAAAATAAAATAAAAAATATAATAATACAAAAGCAAGACTATAAACTTGATAGTAGTCACCTTGCAAGAACATGTCTCACATCCTGTATGACCCTCTCCTTGCTTTACCTCTCCTGGTTTCACTGTTAAATCTTAGTGGGATATAACCTCTAGTATAAAGAATAACCCTCACAAGAACTTTTAATTACACACTCAATACATTTTCATAATGATTATGATGGTTGCAAATCATTTTCCTTTAAAGGGTATGAGAGGGGGAAAAAACCATAAGGAGGAGGCTACAAAACTAGCACAATATGATACAGTCCTTGAGCCATATGGACATTTGTAACTGTGGTTAATGGGGAGAGCAAAGTCTATTTTAACTGTAATAATAGAAGTAATTCTCATTAGTCCATTTACTGAGCAACTGAACTGTATGGCTTGCATACATTATATCATTTAATATAGGTAGGTATTATTATGGGTGCTTTACAGATAAAGTAACAGGTTCAGGGAAGCAAGGGTTCTTGTTCAATAAACTGTGTAACTAGGATTCAAGTTCAGTATATTCAAACCCTGAGTTTTTGCCTTTATACTATATTAGAGGCTCAGTGCATGAAATTCATGTGGGGGGAAGGGAGTCCCTCAGCCCGGCCTACACCCTCTTGCAATCTTGGACTGCTGGCTCCTAAATCACTCATCTGCCTGCCTGATCGCCCTAACTGCTCACCTGCCTGCCTGATCACCCCTAACTGCTTGCCTGCCTGTCTCATCATCCCTAACCACTCTGCCTGCCTGCCTGATCACCCCTTACCACCTCTGCCTCGGCCCCCACCACCATGGCTTTATCCAGAAGGTTGTCCAAAAGGACATCCAGAATGACGTTCAGAAGGTGGTTCAGCTGTACGGTCTAATTAGCGCATTTTGCTTTTATTATTATAGATTGCCTCATCTCTGAATCTTATAGACTGTGTATAACGAACAAGTATCTTATTTTACATTAGCTTAAATGTGGTTATAAAATAAAAGATAAAAATTTGAGGTCTAATAGGAAAACTAAAATTTTAATATTAATATGTCACTTTACAGTTTCTGAAGCACTTTTACAAAATTAATATTTTATGTTAATATATTCTTTTACAGTTTCTGAAACATTTTCACAATTCTTAGCTCACTTGATCTTTATAACATTCCAGTAATATGGGCCAAGTCATTATTTTTTTCTACTTTACATTGAAGTAAGTGGAACACAGATTAAATGACTTATCAGTGGTACCAAAACTTGTAAATTGAAATTGGGATGCAGGCCTTGAGATTCCCAGGCTCAGGTATGCTTCCCCTTCTTCTGGTGTCCTGAGTAGTATAGTACCAGCTACCGGTACAGATTCACACAGAGATTAGAGTTTTACTATGAATTCCCTAAAATGTCACTGCTAAGGTATGTGGAGTCTAAAGGGCCCATTTTAGTATATTTGATTCATGTGTTCAATACTGTTTAACCCACCCAATTTTCTTTAAAGCTCAAATTTCAGCCTAAATAGCAACATAAGTTGTAGTGAATTAAATTATTAGTAATAATTATTACAATTGATGCCACCTGGAAAGTGTCACCTGAGAGGCAGGAAAGCATTATCTCCAATAAATATAGAATCACTGAAGAACAAACCAACAGTTCCTCAGATATTTCTGAATATCTTCAGTATCATTTAGTACATCCTTAATGTAAAATTGGTTTTCCAACATAAGCAAATGGCTATCTCAACAAGAGGGTACATTCCACTTTAGCTGGTCAAACCCAACTACTTGGCATACTGTAGACTGCAGTAAATTGATATTGAAATGAATTTAAAAATAGGTGATAAAGTAGCCATTGAAATCACTCCCTATACCATCCTTAGGAGTTTTGCTATTTTCTAATGAAGCAATTTACTCTATTTTAATCTTATCAGATGTCAGTACATTAGTGAAGCTGCAAAAGTGTATGTGTAGAATATGCCAGTGAAGCAAATGAAAGAAGCAAATTATTCATGTTATTGTGAGAATATTGGTTATTGTGAAATTGTGTGTAATATAAATAAACTACCGAAACATATAACAACCTAAATAACTTGAGAAGAGATTATCTAGAAATTCTTTTACTTAAAGTAAATAGGAGCAAGGAAATTTACAAAGTGATGTCACAACATGGTGTTTTTTTCTGACCAAATGCTTCTAAGGATTAACTCATATTCTGCCAAAAACCGTGGCCAACAGAAGTGAAGCAGACTGGGGCAGAGATAAGAATGGGGGATGTGCTTGAACAGGTGATTTTGATGTGCACCTCTTTGATGTCCAGACTCCTCTCACTGAGAATTACTTTGCCTATATTTTACAGTATTTAAAATTATGGATGTACTAATGGAAAAATTTTGCTTCATTACATTCTGGCCTATGATACCTCTTAAGAGTTATATAACAAAGATATTAGTTATTGGTCATACATTTTGAAATATTTGCATGCATGTACAAAAATTTTGCCAGTGTCTGTATTAGATGGAAACTAAAACCCACTTGGAACTGAATCTCAGCCCCTTCACTTACAACTATAGGATCTTGAGGAAGTAACCAAACCTTTCCTTTTCTCAGTTTCTAGTAAAATTGGCACAGTTTTACATCTTATGTGGTTCTTAAAAACACTCGGTGTGAAACAGATGGAGTTTCTGGTATGATAACTGACATACAGTACTTGCTCAATAAAATGCTCAATGAAGTCCTTGCTCTGTCCCTCATCTCAGGCAATCGCCCATATTTTAGTAACCCGCATTCAGTAGGCAGTTCGGTTGTTACATTTCTGCAGCTTCCTTACTTTTAAGGCCTGGACTGGGGCTGGGAATTCCTGAATAGAGCCCAGCCACAGCTTCTGAACTCTAAGGGGTAGAAGAGCCTTCCATGGAGTAGTATAGGGGCTGGAGCTGGCACAGAGGATCACAGGTGGCCACAGTGGAAGGTCAGATCAGAGGCCAGCTCTCTCAGGCCAAGGCCACTCTGTTCTGCACTCTCTCCTTACCACCTTCCCCATATTTTGCTAATCTTTGCCATTATTACCTTTTTTCTTCACACGTGTTCTCTCTGAAAACAAGCAGGCTCTCAATCCAAGACCTTTTCCTTCCATTCGTTATTTTTTTGCATTTGAGAGACATGCTGTTTTGACCATTTCTATTCATCAGACACTTGGGATATGGGCACATGCTTGTGAAGGACTAAATTAGCCTTTCCTTTAGTGGCAAGAACAGAAAATTTAATTCCCTTGCTAAACTAGCCATCTATTACAAGGAAATCTATGTCAGGATCAGCTTTTCAGAATTTTGTTTAGTATCCCTTCCCTAAGTCAAATACTTTTTTAAATGGAATTTGTTTCTTGGTTCTTCCCTGGAGCCTATGCCTACTCAATCTTCAAACAATAGGTCATTGGAAAATTGCTCCTCTTGTGTCAAACTTGGATGTTTCTTTAACCTCAGAATTTGGCTTTTGTGCTTGTTGATCCAATTATCTATTTTGTCTTTTCCCATCCTGGAGAGAAGTGGCAGGGTCTGATGGATGTCCAAGTTAAGTCACAAGGGAAGGAAATATTGATTCCAGTTCATTCCTTGGCTGTCAGGATGTGGGGAAGTTATTGACTTGTTCTAAGCCTCGTTGTCCTTGTCTGTTTAATAAGGATAGCAATTTTAATATAAATTCCTCCTTTTGAACTTCTGGCTTGGACACTTCCACTGGAGTCTAAATGCAAGGGCCATGCTGCCTGGGACTCTGGAAACTCCTCCTGTGAGTGGTATTTGAAATCCTTCAGGCTCATGGCGATCAGCCTTCAGATACTGCCCACAGAACCATTTGATGACAGCCCTAGGGACTAAAAGGAATGCTGGTGGTTGCGTCTGCCCTCCTGACCCATCTTTCAGAGTGGGCCCCAGGGCTAACGTGACCACCAGGATCATATGCACTAAAGGTGAATGGCTAGTTGTTGGCTCCAGATCACTTCAAAAGATAAAGTAGGAATCTAGTTGTTTGGATGATATTAAGACTTGGCATTCCAGAGTATAGAAAAGAAGATAAAATTCTGATTTCTAGTAGTTTTATTATAAAATGGTAATAAGCATCTCAAGACTGTAATAGGTGCCGAACTGATTAAGGAAACCACCAGTTATAAGCATTTTATAAATACTGTACTCTTATAGCCAATCTTTAATTCTCTGTATCTCAAAATGACCTCTTTCTCAGAACTTTGATATGAATCTTACTCCCCTGTGATGCAAAAAGAAATCCTCATTGTTATTCTGCCTTGTAAGGAATTTCTTTTCCCTTTTCTGTGTTTATCACCATATCACATTTAAAATCAGCTTAGCAGAGCAGCTATGACCTTCCCAATTGAAACCCAACATCTTCCTTCTTACCAATGGGATGTTGTGGCTTTTGGCATGAAAATACCTAAGGTGATATATTTATTAATTTTACTATCTTAAAACAGACTCATCCAAATCCACCTAGCTGACAAGTTCCCAGATAAGAAAAGGCTTATTTCAGAATAGAAACAACTTCAAATCTAAGCTGAATTTGTTTAGGGACTTTTGATTGGTTCCTATAACATCACTCACTTTACAGTAAATTCAAAGCTGTCGTCAGAAAATATGTGAGACTCAGTCAAATAGAAGAGAACCTTAATAAAAGAGGAGCTAGCAGCCTTGGCATTGCACTCAACAGTACAGAGAACAGACACAAATAAATTGCTTTTGGAACTGTCTTGCTTGGAATATCTGTATGTTGCAGAAGGCTTGTTCTTTCTGCAGAATCTCCAGTGCTTTCCTGTGAGACAGCTATTGAAGCAGGGCCTGCTGTGCTCTTGTGTTTTAATCACTTGTGCAGCAACACAGGGTAATATTATTGTATCACCCAGCCAGCTGACAAGAAGAGATTAAACATTATTTCAATACAATACATTAAAACTCCCAGTGAGTCCATGAAACTGGGGTGACCTCCAGTGAACCTTTGCTATATGACTCAGAAGTGAGATTTGGCCAGGTTGTGGCCAAGCTGGGTATAGAGAAAAGGCTAATCGTGACTTTTCTGCCTCACTGGGTTCAGCATAGGCCACTGACACAGAGCTACTCCACACAAAGAGAAAAACTACCTGGTTCTCTTAAAACAAGGTTACTAAAAGGGCCAAAAGGACATTTATTTTCAACGAAAAGAATTATTGCTCATAGTGATTTAAAATCCTAATGGTCACTATGGGCCCCTCCTGTATACCACATTTCTTGCTGATCACTTACTGTGTGCATCGCAATAGAAACAGAAACCCAAGGCAAAAAAGGGCCACGTTGAAATCTTTTGTCCTTTGTTCCTTCCAAGTGGCAGAGGAATTTTTGTCGTTTCAGTTCAAGTCTGCCAATTTGCATTAGCATATTATCCGCCTGGTTACCAAGAAAATGTGCCTGAAGAAAAAAAAATCAGGGAGTGTTCATGGTCATTAGGCTTGTAGCAGGAGCATGAATCGGCAGTTTTGAACTGCACAGCTGGGGAAGAAAGAGGCCTGTGGCCAGCAGAGCAGGCAGGAAAACGTCACTGTCTGGGCGAGCGTTGCCACTTCCCTGGTGCATCAGATCTACTCCTGACTACCTCCTGGAGTGGGTGGGACACCCATGGTGCGGAAGCCCCTCATTCTTGCAGATCTGCATTGTCCTGACTCCTTTACCAAACAGTAACCGATTATAAGAATGAAAAATACTCCTGATGATAGTTATGTGTGAATCTTTGCATTTGAAAGAAACAGAAATAAATGAAGGCAAAAAAAGATGAAAATTCATTTACAGTACTCTGATTTGCTTTTGGGCATTTTATATCATTTGGTAGTTGAAGGCAACACTAGTAGCATGGCTGATTTATACCATGCACAATAAATGCACAAGGTATGTGAAATGATTTTAAGCTCCTATAATGCCTGCAGGAATATAGATTATTGGCAATCTGTTTTATTCCCTCACAGACCATCCTTTAAATCTTCATTTATTAGATGGGAGAACCATCTAATAAGGCAGACCTAGTGACTTATTCAAAATGAGAGGAGTTACCTGATGGAAAGCCAAATCTTGAACCCTGCAACTCATGATTTTTCAGAGCTTTCTCATCCTGCCACAGTTAACAAGGCCATTGGTCAAAAACTCTATCGACTACCTGTCCGCACCTTGGGTTGAGGTTTCGAGCTGCTACAGCTTTGCGTCTCTTGCAGAGTCCATGATCAGGGACGCAATATCATTCGGTCCCATCATCAGTCATGAACCTCTTAAGACAGCTTTGTTTTTCATCAGACTGTGTTCTAAGGATTCAGAACGTGGAGAGCAATTAACCCTAGGAGTAGCATCTAAAGGAGATGGGGAGGGCTGAAACAGAAACAGTATGATATTGAGGAGCTGGGCATGGGAGGCATATGGATGCAGGATTCCTGAGTGTTCGCAAGGGGGATGAGAGGGGAGAGAAATGGGCAATGCTTAAGACCTTTATTGCCCCTCTCCCCCACTTCTTCCCAGGCCATCCTTCTCTCTCTGTTCTGTGTGGGGTATCATCTTTTTGTGAGTCTCTCTTCCAGAACATTCTCTAATGCTTACAATTTCATGCTGATGAAACTGTTTTGTTGGCTTTCTACAAAGTCAGAATGTTCCTATTAATGACTTTATGTTGATTTTCTGAATGCATTGGGTCTAAACTTCTTTCTGTATTGGGGTACCTAAAAAAAGTGGGAGCTTTTATTTATTTATAAATCAGGGAACCTTTTTTTTTACATCTTTATTGTTCAGATTATTACAGTTGTTCCTCTTTTTTTCCCCCATAGCTCCCCTCCTCCCAGTTCCCACCCCACCATCTCTCCTTACCCACCCTCCCCCGCTGTTCTCATCTGTAGGTGTACAATTATTGTCCAGTCTCTTCCCGCACCCGCAACACCCTTTTCCCCCTGAAAATTGTCAGTCCAACGCCTTTCTATGCCTCTGATTCTATTCTATTCACCAGTTTATTCTGTTCATCAGATTTTTTATTCACTTGATTTTTAGGTTCACTTGTTGATAGATATGTATTTGTTGTTCATAATTTTTATCTTTACTTTTTCTTCTTCCTCTTCTCAAAGGATACCTTTCAGCATTTCATATAATACTGGTTGGGTGGTGATGAACTCTTTTAGCTTTTTTTTTGTCTGTGAAGCTCTTTATCCGACCCTCAATTCTGAATGACAGCTTTGCTGGGTAAAGTAATTTTGGTTGTAAGTTGTTGCTGTTCATCACTTTGAATATTTCTTGCCACTCCCTTCTGGCCTGCAAAGTTTCTGTTGAGAAATCGGCTGACAGACGTATGGGTGCCCCCTTGTAGGTAACTGATTGCTTTTCTCTTGCTGCTTTTAAAATTCTCTCCTTGTCTTTTGCTCTTGGCATTTTAATTATGATGTGTCTTGGTGTGGTCCTCTTTAGATTCCTTTTGTTTGGGGTTCTCTGTGCTTCCTGGACTTGGAAGTCTATTTCTTTCACCAGGTAGGGGAAGTTTTCTGACATTATTTCTTCAAATATGTTTTCAATATCTTGCTCTCTCTCTTCTTCTGGCACCCCTATAATTCTGATGTTGGTATGCTTGAAGTTGTCCCAGAGGCTCCTTACACTGTCTTCATATTTTTGGATTCTTTTTTCTTTTTGCTTATCCATTTGGGTATTTTTTGCTTCTTTGTATTTTAATTCTTTGACTTGATTCTTGCGTTCCTCTAAGCTGTTGTTGGATCTCTGTATAATATTCTTTATTTCAGTCAGTGTATGCTTAATTTCTAGTTGGTCCTTTTTCATATCCTTGAGGGTATCATTAGATTTATTGAGGGTGTCACTAAATTTATCGGCGGTTTCTAGAAAATTCTTGAAAAACTGTAAAACCGTGGTTTTGAATTCTATATCCAGTTGTGTGCTTTTTCTCCATTTCTGTCATTTGTGATCTGTTTCTTTGTCTCCGCATTTTGACTGCTTCCCTGGGTTGACAGAGTGGCTTTCTGTGTTAGGTGATCACTGAGAGGAAATGACCTCCAAGCCACTTATTTATGCGAAACAGCTGTGTCTACAGTGGGAGAACTTCTGTGCTGGAGACACCCTTATGGGGCAAGAGTTGTTTCAGTGGGGCTTTGGTACAAGACCCCTAGGTATGCTGGCAGTTGTATCTCCAAGGAGGTGCTATTTTTAGCTTCTGCCGGGGCTTCCCAGCCTTTTATATGCAAAAGCCTCTGTGTGCAGTTTGGGTGGGGCGGGGCCTCCGGGAGTCTACAGGGCGGAGCAACCAGCTATGGCCGATTCTAAGTCCTGCCCTAAGAGGCACCGGGTCTCAAGTTGCTCTGGAGTTTCTCCTGGTGCCCGACGGTGCCCGACAGTCCAGCTCCTCCCTGTATGGTTCCGAGTCCCCAGAAACTTACCTGGAACTGGAGTTCAGAGCCTTTGGGAGCTTGTGCCTCCCTCCGGTACGAAATGCTGCCAGCCCTTTCTGCAAGCCCTTTCCTCGAGCAGAGAGCCTCTTTTTAGGATTAGCACAAACCACTAACATGAACCACTATCAATCTGCATATTGAAAACTGATTTTCCTATATTTCTTTTTCATTTTAGAAAAAAATATTGTTATTTTTATAGACTTCTATGGAATTATCAGAATATTCCTTCATGATTACACAGCCCTCTTGGGAAACCTGCCCTCTTAGGGGTGAAGAGAGAAATAAAATATTGTGAAGCTAAATCACATTGCCTTTATCTTGGCTCTAGCAGCTAAGGAACTTTAGAAAATGAGATTGCAAATTAATAAAAATTCTGTTAAAGACAGAAAAATATAAATAGAAGTCATCCAGAGAAAAATAATTTACCATGATTTGTGTACATTTTTAAAATGATTAATAAAGTAGCAATTAAAGCAGAAATGTTTGTACAGATGCTTATTTGTTTATTAAATGATTGTGTTAAAATAATTTAATAGGAACAGTAACTCCTTTTATTAAATTCAAATTTGTAATTTAAAAACTAGTGTACCACAATGTAGGATTCGTCATCCATGTTAGAGACTTGAGGATGAATCATATAGCACTATTTCATCAAAACTTACTTGCTTGGCCAGGTGTTAAGTGAGATAAAAAAAATGTGAAATTAGATTATACAGTTGTTGCTTCTCATCCATTAAAGCTTTTCTCATTCAGGACACTCCAACTAAGAAAGTGTGGGCACATCCATCAGTGTAGAATGGGCTCTAATAGATCCCAGGCTGGAGGAAGATCTTGAATGTGAAGTCATATGACTTGAGCAGTAGGAAGGCTTCTACTTTGGAATGTTGGGTATCCTCATGTATAAAACAGAACTATTAATAATATCAACCTCTAAGGGTCAGAGTGAGGGTAGAATGTCAGCATGTATATGAAAGCTCTTTATAAATGTCAAATGGTATGCAGATGTCAGCTATCTTTTCTAAATAGAGGATAAAGAGATCATCATGGTATTGGTGTTCTACTCTGCTCTGATGGAAGTACTATATTTGTCCAGATATAAAAAAATTCTCAGTGTGAAGATATATTTAACCATATTCAATTGGTGTGATGATATTCATATATATATATATATATATATATATATATATATATATATATATATATACTAGGGGTCCGGTGCACAAAAATTTGTGCACTGGGGTGGGGGGTGGGGGGTCCCTCAGCCCGGCCTGTGCCCTCTCCCAGTCTGGGATCCTTCTGGGGATGTCCACCTGCTGGTGTGCCTGGCCAGCCTGGGTGAGGGGCCAATGTCTGTTTGCAACCTGGCCAAGCTCCCCAGTGGAGACCCTCACCCCAGGGGGTGTGGCAAGCCTGGGTGAGGGGCTGAGGGCATTTTTCAGGCTGGCGATAGCTCCCACTGACCCTACGGGCCACCTGCCTAGGAAGCTGATGGTTGGGTGGCGCTGTCCACCCCATAGCCTCCCGGGTGGGGGCCGCGGGGGTCCGGCCACCTGTTCCCCGCGCCCCGGAAGTCTCCCGCCTGGGAAGCCGCGGGTGGGGAGGCGCTGGTCGCCCCATGGCCTTCCGGGTGGGGGCTGCAGGGGTCCAGCTGCCTGGTCCCCGGGTGGGGTGGCACTGGCCGCCCCATGGCCTCCCGGGCGGGGCCGCAAGGGTCCGGCCACCTGTTCCCCGCGCGCCCCGGAAAGCTCCCGCCCAGAAAGTCGAGGCTGCAGCGGCGGGGCTGCGGGGATCCGACCGCCTCGACCCCGCGCCTGGGAAAGCTCCCGAGGTGGCGGGGCTGAGGGGATCCGGCTGCCCCGCCCCCACGCCCCGGAACGCTCCCAAGGCGGCAGGGCTGAGGGGATCTGGCTGCCCCGCCCCCGCGCCCCGGAATGCTCCCGAGGCTGAGGCAGCGCCCCAGCCTCGGGAGCCTTCCTGGGCGTGGGCAGCCGCCTGGTGCCCACCTCCCCCCCACCCTGGCTCCCGCCTGGAAAGGCATCTGCAGGCCCAAGGCGCTGGATGCCTTCTCAGGCAGGAGGCTCCCAAGATGGCGGAGGCCGCAGCCCTGAAGAAGCCGCACACCAGGGCTGCGGCCTCCGCCATCTTGGCTGGGCTAATTTGCATACAGCAGCTCTGATTGGCTGGTGGGCGTGGCTTACCCGTCTCGGAGAAAC
>PVJC01009923.1:0-44835 GCA_004026665.1 Murina feae
AGGGAAGGGAAGGGAAGGAAAGGAAAGGAAGAAAGAAACTCTAAAGCCAGAGGCCAAGGAAAATGACCTAAGATAAGAGATGCCTGCTCCCTTGGGGACCCAAAAGCATCTTGCCTAGAAGGTCCTACTGCTTCTGCTATAACACAGCACACTCTGTGCAAATCAAGAAGACTCAGGTCTGTGAGGGCAGAGGGGTAAGGGTGAGCTAGAAGAGCTTAATGGAGGAAAAAGGGGACATATGCAATGCTTTCAGCAATAAAGACTTTTAAAAAAAGATGACCCAAGTCTGATTTTACTCAGGGAGCTAGCCAAGACTCTGCCTAAAATCCTTCATTTTAATAGTCTGTGACAAAGCCTGAAATTCCAACTACAACTTCATTGAGTTTTTGTGTGTTTTTTTAACCTTTCTATTTATTGATTTTAGAGAGAAACATTGATTTTGTTGTTGTTGTTTTACTTATTTATGCATTCATTGGTTGATTCTTGTATGTCCCCTGACTGGGGATCGAACACACAACCTTAGCATATAGGGACAATGCCCTAACCAACTGAGCAACCCAGCCAGGGCCTTCATTGGGTGATTTAACAAATAAATCATGAGTACCACACCTCGCAGGAGGGGTGTGTGTGGCCAAATGAGGGAGGTAGAGCCATGTCCCATTAAATATCAACCAGATTAGCGAGAGGGGCAGAGTGCTCTGGAAAGGCAGATCAAGAAAGTAATTCTGAACTGAAGACTTTGTGGAGGTAGGAAATTAGCTGAGCTTAGAAGGATAGGAGGTTCTGAAGTCATTTGTGCTACCTAAAGAAGTAACCAGAGGCTTTGGGAGAGATCCAGATTTGAATTCTGGTTCAGCTGCTTTCAGACTGTAATGATAATTAGGCAAATTATTTCCCTTTTATGAGTATTTCCTCATCTGTAAAATGGACATTATGAAAAGATATGAGGATATCTCAAAAGGCAGCTATGTAAAACATTAGCCCCAACTTGGCTCATGATGGGACATAATAAAATATATTTTCCTTCTCTCTTTTTCTGGTTAGAACAGAAACACACACAGAGAATTCCCCCCTGGCAGTGAAATTCAGCTAACAGAGCAAAGCCTTTTGGGGCTAATAGAGAATTGACCTAAAAGAGAACCTCAGAAGTCTAGAGAGCAGCAAATCCAGGCAAATATGGATCTAGATCTCTCCACCATGAGATGTGTGACAGCCTATTCTGGACAAATATCACATCAGCAAGCATTTATTTATTTGTTTGTTTGTTTTTAATAACTTTTTTATTAATCCTCACCCAAGGATATTTTGCCTTTTTTTTTTTTTAGAAAAAAGAGTGAAGAGGAGGGAAGAGAGACAGAGAAACATAGGTGTGAGAGAGACATATCCAATAGTTGCCTTCCACACGTGCCCCAACCAGGGCCGATCTGTAAATGAGGTACATGCCCTTGACTGGAATCAAATCCAGGGTCCTTCAGTCCACAGGCTGATGCTCCATCCACTGAGCCAAACTGGCTAGGGCTCACTAAGAATTTATTTAGATAAGGACATGGAAACTCATTCCTTAGCTCCCCAAGAAAGACAACCTGTGCCAATTTCCAATGCTCCAGGAGGCTGGAGCAGGAAGAACCTAGTGCATGGAAGGTATGAGTCCAGCTGCCAACATTTTAATTAGTCCAACCTTAAAAAGTCTATAACCACAAGAGATTAAAAGGATCCCCCAAGGCAAGCCTCTGCCCTTCACTTGTTCAGCCAATTAGTTCTGCTCAAATGCCCTAATTTTCATCAATGAATTCTTGGGGGAATCAAGCCTCACCAAGCTCTGACTTCTGACTGAGCGTACAGGCACATGCTCAGCTCAGGAAGAGCAGTAGGGTGTGGACTATGAGAGAGGTAGCATCAAATACTCTGAGGCCCTGACACCATTCCTATATCAAAAACTAAGACCTGCCCTTGCCCAGCCAGTATGGCTCAGTGGTTGAGCATCGAGCTATAAACCAAGAGGTCATGGTTCAATTCCTGGTCAGGGCATATGCCTGATTGTGGGCTCAATCCCCAGTATGAAACATGCAGGAGGCAGCCAATCAATGGTTCTCTCTCATCATTGATGTCTTGATCTCTCTCTCACTTTCTCTCTGAAATCAATATATATATATTATAAAAGATCTGCCCTCTTGCCAGGATCCATACCTCACCCCAGTGTCCTACTATGACCCCTGCTCCCAATGGCTATATCCTAACTCAGCAATTTTCAACCTTTTTCAAGTTATGGCACACACAAACTAATGACTAAAATTCTGTGGCACACTAAAAAATATATTATGTTTTTTACTGATCTGACAAAAACAAGGTAAGTATAATTTTTTTTGTTGTTAATCCTCACCCAAGAACATTTTTTCCATTGATTTTTTTAGACAGAGTGGAGAGGGGACGGGGAGAGAGAGAAAGAAAAAGAGAGAAAGGAATATCAATGAGAGAAAGACACATCAATTGGTTGCCTCCCACATGCACCCCAACTGGGGCTGGGATCAAACCTTACAACTAGCTACGTGACCTTGTCTAGGAATCAAAACCATGACACTTTGGTGCATGGGCCAATGCTCTAACCAGCCAGGGCAAAATAGGTATGATTTTGATTAATTCACACTGGATGGCTATTGTTGTGGTAGCTGTTGTCATTTTTTTTTTTTTTTTTACAATCTAAGGGAAAAGAGGTCAGTGCCCCTGTCTAAATAGTCAGGTGTTGCATGTCTTAAAATTTTTTGCAGCACACCAGTTGAAAATTGCTACTTTAACCTAACCCACACTGAAAAGCAAGCAAAAGCTAGTTTTGATTCTCAGTTGTTATGTAACTGAGACCAACTTCTAATTAAAATGTTATTCTTGCATTTTAAAGGGGGATCTTCTAAAATGAAATGAGTTCAAGCCTAGAAACAACTATATGGTAAATCAGGAGACAAATGTAAAATTTGAGAGACAAAGGGGTAAAGCATCTTGTTCAAATTAATGACAAGATATTATAACTCCAAAGCCAATGAACTTTACATTTCCCAAAGATTCAGGGCCTCTCCCTTACAACTATACCAGGTGTGATGCTAGTATAGCCACATTTTTCCTATTGTCATTGAGAGTGAAAAAGCAAGGTTATAAGGAAAAGTGAGAACCAAGGAGACATAAGGTAAAAAGAGGGAATGAACCAGGAAATAGATGATCAAAATTCAGAGGAGGAACACTAATAATGATAAATTACATTTGTATAAGACTAAATATTTGCCACATTATCTCATAAGATTGGCATGCATCAACCTTGTGAGTTATGTTCTGTTATCCCCAAAATACTTGGTATGGGGAAGCTGAGGCCCACAAAGGCCAAGAGTATTACAACCCAAGCTAAATTATGTCTACCTAATTCCTAGTACTCTCTTTTTTATTAAATAAGCTATCTCATAGAGAGCACTGTGGAAACTCAAAAGAACCAAGCTAGGAAAAGAGAAGTAAAAAAAAAAGTTTCAAAGGAAATAATTGGAGGAGTGGGGGAATGCTTTAAAACGTAAGCAACTGCTTAATTTATTAGAATTTCTTCTGAGAGATTCCAAAATGGCAGCGAAGTAAGTGGAAGCTACACTGACATGCTCCCAGGACCAAACTGGAATTACAACTAATATACAGAAAAACCATTCTGAATGATCAACTGAAGACTGGCTGGAGAGAAACCTGATAACCAAGGATGGAAAGTGGAGACCACATAGAAACTGGTAGGAAGTATGCATCTCCTAGGGCAAGGGAAACTAAGGAGAAAATAAATAAATGGGACTACATCAAAATAAAAAGCTTCTGCACATCAAAAGAAACCATCAACAAAACAAAAAGGGAGCCTACTGTATGGGAGAACATATTTGGCAATAATACATCAGATATATATGAGATATAGATAGATAGATGATAGATAGATAGATAGATAGATAGATAGATAGATAGATAATCTCATACAACTTAACAAAAGGAAGACAAACAATCCAATAAAAAAATGGGCAAAGGATCTAAATAGACACTTCTCCAAAATGGACATGCATATGAAAAAATGCTCAAAGTCACTGATCATCAAAGAGATGCAAATTAAAATAACAATGAGGGGCCAGCCAGTGTTGCTCAGCAGTTGAGTGTCGACCAGGAACCAAGAGGTCATCGGTTTGACTCCCAGTCAGAGCACATGCCTGGGTTGTGGGCTTGATCCCCTGTGGGGAGCATGCAGGAGGCAGCTGATAGATGATGCCTCTCTATCTCTTTCCTTTCCTGTCTCTAAAAATCAATAAAAACATTAAAACAAAACTCGACAATTCGGTGTCACCTCACACCTGTCAGAATGGCTACCATCAATAAATCAACAGATGACAAATGCTAGCAAGGATGTGGAGAAAAGCAAATCCTAGTACACTGCTGGTAAGAATGCAGAATGATGTAGCCACTGTGGAAAACAGTATGGAGTTTCCTCAAAAAATTAAATATGAAACTGTCATTTGACCTAGTGATCCCACTTCTAGGAATATATCTTAAGAAACCCATAACACCAATCAGAAAGAATGTATGCATCCCAATGTTCATGGCAGCACAATTTACAATAGCTAAGATCTGGAAACAGCCCAACTGCCCATCAGAGGATGAGTGGATAAAAAAGCTGTAGTACATCTACACAATGGAATACTACACTGCTATAAAAAAGAAGGAACTTTTACCAATTGCAACAGCATGGATGGACCTGGAGAGCATTATGCTAAGTTAAATAAGCCAGTTGGAGAAAGATAAATATCACATGATCTCACTCATATATGGAATCTTATGAACAAAATAGATCCAGAGACATAGAAGCATGGAACAGACTGTTGAATCTCAGAGGAAAGGCAGGGGTGGAAAGAGATCAACCAATGAAGTTGTATGCATATATGCAGAACCCATGGTCACAAACAATAGGATGGTGAAGGCCTGAGGCTGGAGAGGAGGCAGGGACTAGAAGAGATTAAAGAGGGGGAAAGGAGGACATATGTAATACTTCAACAATAAAGAATATTTTTAAAATTTTTTAAAGAGTTATACAAAGTACCTATCTTCCATTGCCTCCATAAGGTAGAAATTAATATTCCTTTTTTTTTTTTTACAAATTTGGCAACTAAGATTCAGAGGGAAAAAGCAAGGTCTTACCTGTTCAAGATCTTACAAATAGAAAATGGCAAAGCCTAGAATTGAATCCAGGTTTTTCTATCTCAAAAACTCTGGTTTTCCTACAATGAAGGCCCAGCTCTATTAGGAAACTTAACAGCTAAACAACAAGAAACGTGGATTCTCAGAATTGGAATCCACCAAGAACTTACTGTAAAGCCTTAGGCAAATTATTTCACTTCCTTGGGCACCAGAAAACTCATCAGCAAAAAGAAGTAAGGTGAAGCAAATGTAAAGAGAAGAGAATTCTTTGGCTCCTGGAGTACTATGGAGTGTAGTCTCTCATGAAGCACTTCAAAGAAAGTCAACTACCCCTCCACTCATCAACCCCAGCACTGACTCACCTTCTGACTGGCACATATTTTCTGTTAATGCCACCATCAGACTCCTCAATGCCCATACTCAAAATATGAGTATACCTTTGACTCTTCTCTTTCCTTCCCTCCATACTTAAACTCCAAGTCCTATTAATTCTACCTCCACAATGCAGACCCTGCTCTCTGCTCATGAACAACTGCAGTCTCCTATCTAGGTTCTCTGTCACCAACCTCACTCCCACCAATGCATTGTGCATACTCTGTGAGATTAATCTTCCTAAAGCAAAACCCAGGTCATATCTCTCTCCTGCTCAATACCTGCAAAGGCCCAGCCAGTGTGGCTCAGTGGTTGAGTGTGGACTCATGAATCAGGAGGTCATGGTTTGATTCCCAGTCTGGGCTTCATCCCCAGTAGGAGGCGTGCAGGAGGCAGCTAATCAATGATTCTCATCATTGATGTTTCTATCCCTCTCTCCTTCTCTCTTCCTCTCTCTGAAATAAATTGAAGAAAAAAAACTGCAAAGTCTACTTATTTTCTACAAAGTAAAGTTTAAACTCTTTAGCCTGACATTGAGGTCCTCCATGAACTTTCCTCAATTAATCTCTTTTGCCTTATTTTATAGTTGTCTCCTTCATAGATGACATTCTCCAACCAATCTGGACTAATGGCCCCCTAAAAACTCTTCAGTTTTTCCCATTCCACATCTTTACTCATGGTATTTTCTCTGGCTGGACTATTCCCCTATCTTACAATTTTGCATGAAGTACCTGAAGACCCAGTAAGATGCTATCTCCTCCACAAAGCTTCCCTGATGTCTCCAGGCAGAGGTGATCCCATTTGCCAATAGATCCATCAGTGTCATTTACAGGATACTGAACCTCCATTGCCTTGTACAATGAGCTATAAAATGGAAGACTGTTATGAAGACTAAACAACATTATGTATGTGAAATTATCTATCTAGCCAGTCCTGTTATAGAGTAAGTGATCAATAAATCTGAGCTCTTATTATGTATGATAAAGAAAAATATGAGTGTACATCTTAACTCCGCAGTCCTTCTAACTAAGGCAAGGAGTGTCATATAACATATAACATACATGTTAAATGTTGACTGAAGAGGTAAAGTTCACTACACAGATACAGATCCTAACCCAAAGATTATATCCAGAAAAGCTCAACCATAATGCTATTTTTGGAAGATACAAACTGAATACACATCACCCTGTAGCTATGCACTTCACCAATGTGATACTGCCATTCAGGATTTTTTTAAAAATATTTTATTGATTTTTTACGGAGAGGAAGGGAGAGGGACAGAGTTAGAAACATCGATGAGAGAGAAATATCGATCAGCTGCCTCCTGCACACTCCCCACTGGGGATGTGCCCGCAACCAAGGTACATGCCCTTGACCGGAATCAAACCTGGGACTCCTGAGTCCGCAGGCTGACGCTCTATCTACTGAGCCAAACCGGTTAGGGTTGCCATTCAGGATTTATAAGTGGAATATGCCCTCTCATTCCTTCCCCCATACCCTAAAGGCCTAATGCCATTTTATTCCAGGTTATGTATATAATAGAACAAATGCCACTAACAGTCTGATAAGTTGTACACATTGATTTTTAAAGAAAGTGGAAGGGGGGGGAGGAGAGAGAGAGAGAGAGAGAGAGAGAGAAACATCCATGTGGGAGAGACACAACAATGGGTTGACTTCTGCACATACTCCAACCGAGGCCAGGGATTGAATGTGCAACCCAGGCACATGCCCCTAACGAAGAATTGAACCCAAGACCCTCCAGTGTACAGGCTGGTGCTCTAACCACTAAGCAACCAGCCAGGGCAAATTGTACATTTTTTATTCCAAATGCTCATCTCTACCTAAGTTCATATAGCCATTTCTTTCCTTCCCACAAATTATTAAACTAGAAACAGCATTGGTCATTGGGTTAGAGAAACCTAAATTTAAATCTTGACTTAGTCGCCTTGGGAAAATTCTTTAAACTCTCAGATTTACTGTTTTCCTATCTATAAAATGAGAAACAGCCACCTTTAAGGGTGTTGTGCAGATATAAAGCATCTAACCCAGTGCCTAGAACATAACAGGTATTCAGTAAATAGCTATCATAATCATTTTGATCACTAAAATTAGTTGAGTTGCCTTACATATTTATCTCTTTAGAGATATGAAGTATGAGTTCAGTGAACATTGCCCTTGTCAGTGAAAGTTTCTTGAAACAAGACCTCCACAAGTATGATTACATAGCAACACACACTCACAAACACACATACACATACTGCTTATGCCTAAATAGCACCCATCTCCCAATGTCACTACATTTTAGATGCTGCCTTTGGAAACTTGGCAAACATGGACACATTTGTTTTAACATACACTGTAGTGATGAGAGTTCTGAGAGCTTCCCAAGAGGCCTGAGATAACCCAGAGAGCAGAGCTACTGAATCACACTGAAGAAAATTAGCAACACATGAGATTTGAAAGCCAGCCTGTCTGCCTGCCTGCCTGCCAGTGAGATTTCTGGTCATCACCTAAGCCAGACCTCAACTCAAGGCAGGCAAGAACTCTGTAAATGTAGTGAACAGAGGAAAAGGACAGGTTTGTCCTAGCTGGGCCATACTGACAGCATAGCCTACTCTCTTATATCTCTGTCCCCTCCACAAAGTCTCTCCAGAAGACCTTCCCCAATGTCTTAAAGGAAAGCCAGTGTGATATCTGCTCAGGCTGGAGTTCTCTGAGGCCCAGGAAGTTCTCAGAATCAGAGATAACATTTAAAAAGTCAGTGATCGTCACTGGACTAGCCTATCTCCCAACAGCAAGACAAGCCTATAATAAAAGAAGGCTCCCTCCTCCATCCCACAAGGCAGGCTAAGAAAAGCAATTAAGGTTCATTCTGCTCATTTGGCTGTCTCAAGTACGACCTGAGATAAACCCATGTGGACCATGGAACCAAAAACGGGGAGCAGCAGACCCCAAGGAAGCCTTGCCCGTGGGTCTCTCATCAGCTCTCCATGAGTACAGCCCTGCTCCACTCCTACTGCAGCCACTTTACTCAGGGTAGCCATTGCTGTGAAAAACAAAAACAGCCAGCCAGAGTCAAAGGCCAAACCATCAGTATGACTGATAACAGTCACCGAGTACAGCTTCAGTCAGTGCTCAATAAATAGGGATGAAGTAGTATTCAGCAGAAAAATAGCACCCACAGAACTCCTCAGAAAACCTACCACGTGAATTCTATCCCTAACTTCAGGGCTCTCTTATCTAATCTCTTCATAGGAAGTGATGTCAATGTACCTGGCCCTCTCCCTCCATGCCTACTCAATCCAAGGATTAACTCATTGTTATTCATTTATTTATTCAACAAATATATTTTAGATGCATACTCTCTGACCAGCCCTGCAGCAGATACTAAGGATAGGTACTATGGTCAACAAACCGAACATAGCTCTTGCCCTCAAGAGAGAGAAAAATACACACACAGAAAGTCTTTAAAACTAATACAACCCTTTCAAATAAATTATTTTTTGACCCCATTTTTCAAGTGAGGAAACTATAGTTTGGCTCATACTGTCAGTAAGGACTCAAGCCAGTACCCAGGGCTCTTGATTCTAAATCAGGTGTCTCTTGCTTTAAGAGGTACAAGCAGGGTGTGAAGTGCAGAGAGTATTGCAGATAGCACATACAACCAGAGTCTTATCAGAGATGACAGGGAACTCATGGCTAGCATTAATATTTAAGGTACACTCACAGAGGACTGAAATGTTAGGAAGAAAGGAAGAGACAGGAGAACATCCTCAAAGGATAGTAAAATGACATAAGTAAAGGCAAAAGAAAAGCAATATAAGATAGGTTCTGCAGACCAAGATTAAAAAAAAAAGCCTGGCTGGCACAAGGTGTAGAGAGGGGAACAGAGAAGATAAAGTGAGTGAGCAACGTGGTCTAGGGCCAGATCCCTGGTCAGGAAGAAAACAACCACCCACAGGGGGATTTTAGAGCTTGCACTATCTCTATTCCAATCCCAGCAGAGAACAAAAGGACATTTTTGTTGGCTCACTTCAGGTTTTTCTTTGCATGGCCTCCCATATGAAATAAACCTGCTCCACTTAAACATGACAGAGCCATAGGCATCCTATTCACACCTCACCTGCTCTAGCAAGTTATGCCAACACAGGCAAGATCCTGTCAAATTCTCAGTGCCCAAGAAGCTTCCCCTTGGCACTTTCCAAGTGGCCACAAGTAATCCCACAAGGCTTTAGACACATTTACTCTGCCTATGGAGGCCCCGAATCCATACATAATGCAACCAGCCAAGCCAAACAATGGTGAAACACACAGTACAACACTCTGACCTACCTTTAGGAAGCCTACTCTGTACATCCAAACAGAGATCTCTCCTTGCTCTGAACTGAGATTGCAAAGAGTGTGGTACAGAATGCAGATATTAATCACTATATGCCAAAAATACCACTAAGCTTCTTTTTCTGTGCCTTATTACAAAAGCTCTCTAGCTGGGGAGAAACTCCTCAGAAATGGCACTTGACAACAGCTTTGTATAACCCCAATTCTGCCCAGCACAATTTCTGTAAACACAATACAGTATTGTGAATTATTCTCTGTTTTTCCTCTGTATATGTCTCAGACACCCCTAGCAACCCAAACTGGCTGCATCAGCGCAGAGAGGCTCCACAACAGAGTGGGAACAGTATATGAATGAGAATCAGAAAAAACTAGAATCTAGTCGTAGCTAAGACCTTGGGCAAGTTTGTTCCTCTCATGTGTAAAATGAGTTTGTGAGAGATAGTCCTTAAAAATCCTTCCAGTCCTAGCACCTAACATCAATGGCGTAAAAGGTCAGAGTAAGTTTTTCATCTGTCAGTGTGTAAGTCTATTTCAACGCCACTTATAAGTCTATCTCTCAGAAGCCAAGTTGGGACAGTAAAAGCTCCAAGGATGTACAATGGACTCCAAAACTAAAGGTACTGCCTTTGCTCAGTGGATAGAGCGTCGGCCTGAGGACTGAAGGGTCCCGGGTTCAATTCTGGTCAAGGGCAGGCTCAATTCCCAGCCCTGATTGGGCACATATGAGAGGCAACCAATCGATGTGTCTCTATCACATTGATGTTTTTCTCTATCTGTCTCTCCCCTTCCCTTCAACTCTCTTTAAAAAATCAATGGGAAAATATCCTTGGGTGAGGATTAACAAACCAAACAAACAAAAAACCTAAAAAAAAAAAAAAACTATAAAAAAAAAACACACCTGAATGCACCAAACAATGAGTTGAGAGGCAGGACTAGAACCTAAAATGAAAAGCTAGTTTAGCTTTGGGCCTAAGACAGGGGAAGAGTACAGAGGGAGGGGCTGTGTCTAAGGAAGTACTAAAAGACTCTACAAGATTCTAGGAGACAAAGAAAAGCTAAGACAAGCATGTCAAACTTGCGTCCTACGGGCTGAATGCGACCCACAATGAATATTTTTGCGGCCCAGCCAATATAATAATAAGAGACGTTTTAATAAAAATTTTGTAACTTAGCTTTTACAATATCCTGTTATACATAATCTATACTAATAAAAGGGTAATATGCTAATTAAACCAGACATCTTCCAGATGTCCTTCCAGACAAAGCCATGGTGGCAGGGGCCGAGGCAGAGGTGGTTAGGGGCAATCAGGCTGGCAGGGGAGAGCAATTAGGAGCAATCAGACAGGCAGAGTGGTTAGGGGTGATCAGGCAGGCAGGTGAGCAGGTAGGAGCCAGTGGTCCCAGATTGCGAGAGGCAGTCGGACATCCCCTGAGGGGTTCCATATTGGAGAGGGTGAAGGCTAGGCTGAGGGACTCTCCCCACCCCCATGCATGAATTTTGTGCACCAGGCCTCTAGTTATTAATAATGAACTACAACGTTCCCTAATGCAGTCACTACTATAATCGTGTTGCATTCATTTCCCTTATGCGCCTTCTCTGCAGGCACACCATTTCTCTCCACTAATACTAGCAGCAAATATTTTAGCAGCCGACTGTCACATTATTAGTATTGTACTGACTTGTTTGGTGTGCACAACAGGAAATATTTCTCTTTTGGAGAACAAGAAAAATAGGTTTATTTGTGTAACGCTTATTAATTTGTGCAGTTATTTAGTGTCTGGTAAGTTAATGTTCAAGAAAAAATATTAATTTGTATTAAAATGTTTTATTATTTTGTTAATTACTCATTTATTTCTGCCCTTTGTATTCAGTATGTCTATTGAAATAAACCTACATTTCTATGAACATTGAAGCTTTTGTTTTTGGGAGGCCCACATAAACTTAAACCTTGTTTATTTGACCCATGTTAGCCTTTGAATTTGACATGCTTGAGCTAAGAGGACACAGCACCTAGAAGTCATTATTCCCAAGATCATGGCCCTCTAAGAATGTACCCTCTAAGAAGGTTCCCAGTGATCCCTGCTCTCCTGATATTCATGCCCTTGTGTAATCCCTTCACTTTTTTTTTTTCCTTATTGATTCCAGAGAGGAAGGAAAAGGGAGAGATAGAAACATCAGTGATGAGAGAGAACCATTGATCAGCTGCCTTTTGCACGCCCCACATTGGGGATGGAGCCCACAACCCAGGCATGTGCCCTGACTGGAAATTGAATTGGCCACTTCTTGGTTCCTGGATGGATGCTCAACTGTTGAGCCACACCAGCCTGGCCCTTCACTTTGAGTGTGGGCTAAACTTATTGATTTGCTTCTAACAAACAGAGTATAGCAGAAATTGTGGCATATCAATTATAAAATTAAATAATAAAAAAGACTGTAACTTCCATCTTGAGCATTCTCATTCTCTCCTCGATCACTTGTCATGAGGGAAGCCAACTATCATGTCATGAGGCAGCCCAATGAAGAGGCCCATGTGGCAAGGGACCAAGGCCTGCCATTCAACCACATAAATTAACTTAAAAGCAACTCTCCCCCAAGTTGAGCCTTCAATGCCAGCCTAACAGCTTCCCTACAACCTCATAAGAGACATTGATCCAGCGGCACCCAGCTAAGCAGCAATCAGATTCCTAACCCACAGAGACTGTGAGATAATAAATGTTTATTATTTTAAGCCTCTAAGTCTTAGGATAATTTGTTATGCACCACCATAGATGGGGATAATGCCCATGTGGCCAAACATTTCAAGTCTGCAGTTAAAGGAAAGAGGTATGGACCAGAAATAAAAGTCAAACACTAGCACCCTTCCTTTATCATCAGCTTCCCTCTGGCCTACAGTAAGCCTTAATTAAAAGCCTAGTTTGTGGGGGGAGGGAGAGGAGTTGGGGGGTAATGTGGAGATAAGGACACATTTGTAATAACTTAAATCAATAAAGAAATTAAAATTAAAAAAAGCCTAGTTTGCCCACACCCAGAGTAAAACAATGGACCTATAGCAGGTTCAGAAAAGCAACTACAGAGAGGTGCTATCATAAGCCAACACTCAGATTCTGACTGAGGCTTTTCAGCACACAAAAGCAAAATTTGAAAGGACCCAACTATCCCTAGTCGTGCAGTTTAGAGTTATAAAGCCCTTTCACCACAAAGTTATCTCATTTGAGCCTCACTACAAATTTATTCATTAAAGTTATTCCCTTTCTACAATTGAAAAAACTAAGGCTGAGAGAAATGAGATGAGTTACCCTCCACTAGATCCACAGCTAATAAGAAACTGAAACTCTGATGATCCCCTAAATTCAGATACTATATTTAGGTCTGATGGCTGTGGCCAACTCAGACTCTTCTGAAAGCCAAAGCCAATCATCTCACTTTACATCTAGGCTTCTATTCAGCCCACCCACTCCTTTCCCCACTACACATATGAATTAGACAATTTTCCAACTACTCATAACTGCAGTCTCTTGGTAATGATAAGAGTTTGGTTACTTTAAAATATTAGACAAACTTCTTCCAAGTGAAGTGAGACTGTTGGACCCAAAGTGATCTGGATGATTTTTCTTAACAAAGACAAATGAGAAATTCTAAAACAGTGAACTTTCAAAGTAAATGAAGCTTATTCCTTCAATTTTACCAAACCCTTTCCAAAGAAATACTTTTTAACTTCTAACCAAGTGCCTAGTAAACTAGTAAACTATAGTAGAATCAGAACCAGACAATAAGTATCCTTCAAGTTAGCTCTACAAACTTTATAGGATATATGCCAAGCCTTGTGCTAGGAGCTTGCTGTCCTAACCCTTGAGGAACATATGGAATGTCAAGGAAGGCAGGTACATATACAGATAACTCCAACAACATGGTATGGTGGGTAAGATTGTAGACTCTACCGCCCTCCAGAGCAGCACTTTGTGATGAGAAACTAGACTGTTCTTATACCTTTGTTAACACAGCTATCTCCAGACCATTGAGGCTATAGGCTCCCAATGCCAGATCAGTGAGCAACACATCAACAGGTAATCTTATATAATAAAAGAGTAATATGCAAATTGACTATTACCTGAGACACCTAAGCCACACCCACCAGCCAAGCCACGCCTCCCAGCCAACCAGAGCAGCTGTATGCAAATTAGCCCAGCCAAGATGGAGGCCAGCAGCCATGGAGCTAGAGCAAACCAGAGGCTTCTGTTGCAACTGCCTGCCTAGGCTGGCTGAACCTCTGCTCACGGCCACACCCACCAGCAAATCAGAGAGGCTGTATGCAAATTAACCCAGCCAAGATGGAGGCTGGCAGGGTGGCTCTGCACTGGGAGCCTCCGTGGCCGGCATAGCTGTGCCAGGTGTGTCAGCTCAGTGGGGGTGGTCTAGCCTGGGATCTCCTTGGGGCATCCAGGAGCAGCCATCCTGGGTCCGCTGTCTGGCTCCACCCCCCGGGGGCCTCCTCGGGGCATGCGGGAGCAGCTGTCCTGGGTCTGCTGCCTGGCTTTGCCCCTGGGGGTCTCCTTGGGGCGTCCAGGAGTGCCCGTCCTGGGTCAGCTGCCTGGCTCCGCCCCTTGGGGGCCTCTGCGGGGCATGTGGGAGTGCGGGGGCCTCTTTGAGGCGTGCAGGAGCAGCCGTCCTGGGTCTGATGCTTGGCTTTGCCCCCCGGGGGCCTCTTTGGAACATCCAGGAGTGCCCGTCCTGGGTCTGCTGCCTGGCTCTGCCCCGGGGGCCTCCTTGGGGGCATGTGGGAGCACCCGTCCAGGGTCTACTACCTTCATCCGCCCCCCAGGGGCCTCCACAGGACGTGCAGGAGCGTCTGCTGCACAGTGTGGAGAATCCGAAGCCAGTCCACTGCCCGGCTCTACCCCAGGTGTATTTGCTCAGCAGCAGGGCCCCACCGAGGGATCCTGCTCCAGCGTCCGCCCCTGGCTCGCCACCCAGCTCTGCGCCAGGTGTGTCCCCTCAGCGGTGGGGACCAGGCGTGTGTGATCATGGGCCCTCTGGTGGGAAACGTCCAGTCCTGCACTCACCAGCCCTCCCACCCCCCAGTGCACGAACCCTGAAGGGGCTGTGGGCAGCCTGAAAATGGCCCTCAGCCCCTCACCCAGGCTGGCCAGGCATGCCAGCAGGTGGACATCTCCCCCGAGGTGTCCCAGACTGCAAGAGGGCACAGGCTGGACTGAGGGACCCTCACCCCCCAAGTGCACAAATTTTTGTGCACCGGGCCCCTAGTCCTATATAATAAAAGGCTTATATGCAAATTGTCCCTGTGGGTGGGAGTTCAACCAGCCAGGAGTTATTTATGCACTGACCACCAGGGGGCGGTGTGGAATATGGTGGGCATCAGCGACATGGCACTGGCAACGGGCAGCAGTGGAGGTGCCGCCAGCCCCAATGGGCCCTGATGAGAGTGGGACCACAGCAGGATGGTGGAGCAGGTGAGTAGGCGCGGCACCAGGCCAAGGTGGGTGTAAAGGAGGGCCCCAGCTGGCAGCCAGCAGGCTGGGGACCCTATCCATGCACGAATTTCGTGCACTGAGCCTCTAGGCTATATATATATATATATATAAAAGCCTGAGCGATCGTTAAAACCACTTGTTAGGTCAACCAGTGACTATGATGCGCATTGACCACCAGGGGGCAGACACTCAATGCAGGAGCTGCCCCCTCGTGGTCAGTATGCTCCCACAACAAACCTCCTGCAGTGGCCAATCTCTTATGGTCACTCCCCCTGGCCCGCCAGCCCCAATTGGCCCTGATCACCAGCCAGGCCAAGAGACCCCACCCATGCACAAATCCGTGCACCAGGCCCCTAGTGTATTTGATTAAAAAAAAGAAACAGCAAGGGCTTGGTACACAGATCCTCAGAGTTATAGTTCTGATCCTATCACTTTTTAGCTATGTGACACAAATTTCTCAGCTATAAATTCTTCATCTTTAAAATGGGCATAATAATAAAAACAGCCCTAACTACTTCTAAATTTGGGGATTAAAATAATAGATTGAAAGGTATAAACAGATTTGAGTTTGGTTGAAAATGCAAAGTGCCCTGGGCAAGCAATACTTCCAAGGGTTGAGGGAAAAGCCCAGAATGTATAGCAAGACATATGAGATCATTGAAATAAAGACAGAAAATATGATCCATTCAGACAGGCCCTGGATTCAAGCTTTCCAACAAACTTTTAACAGAAATTTTAGCCTAGAGACAATAAAAACAGAGATAAAGTATAACCCTCCTCTCTTCTTCTACAAAAAGCTTATACTTGTGAGAGAACAAACATATACAATGTACTAGTGTTACAAAAGAGATTTATACAAAGTGTCCTGAGGGTAACAGAAGAAAGCTTTGTACTACTATTTTATTTCTTAAACTACTGTGGGCACATGGGCATTCAATGATTTATCCTTTATACTATGTTATATATCTTAAATATTTCATAATATTTTATCAGCAGTAGCAAAAAGGAAACCTCTGTTGGAGGCCCAGTTTGGTATCTTTCTCTCTCCGTAAAAGTCTCCCAGCCACAGCTACTGGGTTTCCTGGAGAATCATTTCCCACATAGGAAAATGGACCACAGCAAGCCCGTGAAGTCACTCAGCAACATATGTCAAAGCTACTCCGCAGGAAATGAGGGGCCTCTTGGGGCTCAGACCCAACTCCTGTGGAGATCTCAGAAACCACACCCCTCTATAGGACCCCATCTCTTCCTTGCCAGACAGAGTTCTTAATGTGAAGGCTCCATATTCCTAAGGTGCCCATGGGTAGAATTCAAGGGCACCTGAGAATATGGATGAGAAAGAAATTATATCTTTATTTTCAATATTCTCTTCTTGAAAGTTAACATTTTCTTTAATTAAATATTGTAAGCAACCAACTACAATATTATAAGTAGTACCTATGACTTTTGTCACCAATAAAAATTATAGTCATTTTCATGTCACATTACATTGTTGCAGATATCTTAAAATATTATTTACACTCCTCATTACTTCAAAATTAGGGCAGTTATTAGATCTGCTGTTAGATCACACATGACTGCAATCTTCCTGTTTATGGGCCCTCATGCGAGATAGCTGGCCAACCATGAAGCAACTCTGCCCAATAATTGTTCAGCCACAAAACAGTGAGACCCCCTTGTGCTTACATTGGTGATAGAGACATCTAAGACACTTCCATTTCCCTCATCCTTCCCCAAATCAAATCACTCCCTCCTGGTTCTCTTCAGCCTGTGCCCTACCCCGCCTGCCAAGAAGCCCTCTCCAACCACCTTAGCCTAGCCCAGCCCACAACAGAACTCACTTAACCCTTAATCTACAGTCTACAGTACCTGGTTTTGAGCTTCATTAAGCCTGTGCATTATGTTGTATTTAATAATCTCTAAATATACATCCTGTATCTGCATCCCAATCCCAGATTTAGACTTCTTTATTTTTTTCCTTATCTTTTTTTTCTTATTTCTTTACTTTGTTTTTGTTGGGTTTTTGTTTTGTTTTTACTTGGATTTCTTTGGTAGCCCTAAGTTCCTTCCACAGTGCAGAGCAAGCAGTAAGCACTAGTTATGAGCTATGGACTGAATAACCGATGGAGTCAGGGCCCCTGACTCAAATGTCTTAGTCTAATTCTAATAACTCAGGTGGATCTTCTGTTTGATGTCTCTCTAGACATCAATTTCCTCATATGTATTTTTTAAAAAAAGTGGGTGGAACTAACTGATGTTTTCACCTCTTAGCTCTTTTGAATTAGGCAACTACTTTTTAGGTCCTCCAGATCTGAGAAAAATTATGGGGGAAACTGAAAAGCCTCCCCCAGCTAGCCCAGGGTTAGTCACTTGCTCCTCTGGGCTTCCCACAGCCTTCTGTATGTATATACAATACCTCTATTACAAAGTTTATCACAAAGTTTTGATAAAGTGTATAACATAGTGGTTTGGGAGATAAAGAGAAAAATCAGACTGCCTGGGTTTAAATTCTGGTTCTACTCCCTAATATTATATAACCTCAGGCAAAAGTTACTTAACCTATGATTCCATTTCCTCACCTATAAAATGAGGCTAATACTAGCACACAGAATGACTGGAAGAATAAATGTTTGGAATAGTGCCCAAAACTATTTTAGTAAGTACTAAAACATGTTTGCTGCTATTATTATTGATGTTATTAATGTCTTACCAGGCACTGGGTTCCTACTTTAGCTGGATCTCTGTCCTTCCATTCTCCATCATAGCACTCTGTTTATGTTTTCTTCCATGGTACTTACCACAGTATATTTATGTATTTATTTCCTATCTCCCCACTAGACTGTAAACTTCATGAGGACAGAGAACCTGTCTGTTTTGTTCAGCCTTAAATTCAACACCAAACATATTGCCTGGCCCAAACCGGCACTTAAATAGCACTGTTCAATGTTTGCTGAATAAATTAACCTAGCTACAGGTGATTGTCAAAGCAGAGGCATGAGTGCAGATGATGTCCTAGCTACCCCAGGATTACTGTGACCCTCTCCCCAGCCTCCAATATTAGCCTCAGTCAAGCCCCACCCACCTGCCCTTGGCTCCAGTCCAGTTCCAGGCACCACTCTCAGCTAAAATTAGCATAGCTACCAAGATGGCCAAGCCATTTATAGCCTTGGAAGCAATAGCAACTAGCTGGGTGGGCAGGCATGACTCTGGCCTCCTACTCCATCAGAGTTTATTGAGAAGTCAGACTGCTCCCCCCGCCCCACAAACAACCTACACTCCTCCAAGGCTCTGTTCTAGCTATACTGAGTCAAACCACAGTTCCTGATTAGAGGTCCTCATACCTCTAACACCAATAGTTACAACTCCAGTCTTACCTGGGACCCCTCACATACATTCTGCAGAAAACATTTTGAGTTTCTAAAGGCAGTGAGCCACAATCCAAAGGGAGATTCCAAGCATGAGTTCCAGGCCAGCTTCAGAAATGCAGGTCCAGAGCAGCACAGCCAGGATAGATATTTAATGAGAAAGTGACTTAGCATAGCTCAGTGTACAGGCATCAAAGTGCCAGGAGGTGACAGGAATGGCCCAATCAGAGGGCCTGCTACCAGAGCACCTACCTTCCCTGCAGGGTCGTGCCTTTAGATGGGCATATACATCCAACAAGAGAAAAAATCCAATTCTCTCGCCCCTGCAGAAGACTCTCTAGAGTAGAAAAAGACAGGCCTTTTCTTCACTCTCTGCTGCAGAATCACCAGGGCCTGTCTCACTAAGACCAGGAGAAAAGTAACATTCTCTTGGCCTTGCCCAGTGCTCATTTAACAGGGCAGGGTCTGAGACAATGGAAAGACTTAAGCATCAGAAAACTTGTCTATAAGACTGAGCACAGAATTCAGATTCTTTACCCAGCTACTGCCCCACATTCTAATAGGGCTATTATGGGACTGTTGTAAGAAAAATAGCTGTGTTATTGTAAAATATAAACTTCAGAGAATGTATAAATTGACTGGGTATGTTGAATCTGATTTAGAAAAGTGGCAGTTCTTAAGGGTAAGTAAACTCCTGTGTTTTGAAGATACACAGGAACTGGAAAACCTACAAGATTCCTGGCTGCGAATAAAACCTCTCCCCAAATTCTCTAGCTGAGCCCATTCCACAAACCATGTCTTTGCAAAACTTAGTTCCTGTATGAATCAGAGACATACTTCCCGACAGACCCAAGGGGACAACTTGCCAGAACAATAGTGCTGGGGCCTCTAAGTTCCCACAAACCATAGCCATTCCCAGCACCTAGGGTCTCTGAGGCTTCCCTCCCTAGGATTTGGTATTATTGTGACAGTAGAAACTAATTTTTGAATTGAAAGGAAGGCCAAAAGAGAGGCCTAAATGGTATAATCAACACATCAAGGCCTCTGAAATACGTTGTGGGAAAGACTGTCTTCATAAGCTCAAGTTAGGGGTGGTTCTGAAGTATGCTGGAATGCCTCTCACCCCCACCCCCCTCTCCACAAACACACACAACATATTCCCGGGAGCTAGCTAATACCTAAAATTGAAAACTTCAGCCCTTTAGCTTGTGTCTAACCTATAAAACACCTTCTCCGCACCCACTCCCCACCCCCGAACAAAGTATTCATTTTATGTTAGATGCTTGTATTTTAGGGTTAAAAAAGAACATATCAGTTATAAACAGGGATGTCACGGGGACAGCAGAGATGTTCCTTAGAGCTACTTCACAGTTTGACCTACATCTATCTGCCTCCCAGTCTTTCCCTTCACAGCCCAATCAGAACCAAGCTTTGAGCTATGTTTCAGGGGCCAAGGAGACACCATATGGAGAAAAAGGATTAATATCCAAGAAGGACCTATCTTCAAAGGAACACCAAGGTGCCATGCTTGCATACAGGGCAACCCTAACTTAACTTGAAACCCAGCCCTTGGGGTACCTGGAATCACACCCAGCCCAGTCCAGGAAGTTAAAAGGGGGTTTCCTAAGAAAGGGTCTCTCACCAAAGCCAGCCTCAGAATGCATCCGTGAAACTTCCGGCCACCATGACCTGTTTCCTTTTCCTCCTTGTGTCGATGGTTATCCACTGAGCATTCTCTCACTGGAGCTTGCTCACCTCAGAAAGAACCCAGCTATCAACTTTCACCACTCTGCAGCCCACTGCTTTGGGCAGAACACCGTGAGAGAAACAGAGAAAGAAAACAGAATTCCTTCTAACCCTTGTATAAAACAAAGGCATTTCAAAAGGGCTCTTTTCATCCGCAACCAAACACCAGCAAGGCTCCTGCTCTCTGACAAGGCTCCATGAGCACATAGGGAAAACCAGGACACAACAAAAACATCACAGAATCCCCACCCTCATCCGTCAGAAGAAACAGAGGTCAACAAGTGGTCCCAGAAGTTATATGGTGCCCCCGTTGAGGAAAGGCCACTGAACGCCCTTGTGGGAAACAGATTTTTAAAAATTCCATCTAAGGAAGTGCCTCGTGGGTGTCACAGCTAATACCCAGCAGATTACCTAAGGGAAGGGAGGGCCTAGGGCTCCCACACTTGTTGGAATAGGAAGGCACACCTGATCATACCAATGGAGCTGGCCTAGCCCTGACTGTCCCTGCCCAACCCAAGTAGCCTCAACCTCCCTGGGCGGCCAAGAGCTGAAGCCAACAGCAATAGACTTGCGGACCCTGGCCATTCTTCCTGACAAGTAGCTCTGGGAAGGGGTCTTGGCTTGCGGATCTAAAAGGCCAAGATGCCCCAGAGGCAGACCTCTCCTCACTGCCCACAAAAGACGTCCTGAGGAGGGGTGAGGAAAGCGGTTCAAGAGAGAAAAACCCATTAGCCAAGTCTCCCGAACGGGAAGGACTCCTCGGACCACAGGGAACAGGCAGTGCCCTGGGTGAGTCCCCCATCCCATGGCACATGGGGAAAACGAGTTCATTTGGGCACCTGGGTTCCCAGCCAAAGCCCCGGCCGGTGGCCAAGCCTTACCTTCTGCGGTGGACTCCTCGCTGTTGGCCCCCGCGCCGGCTCCCGCCGCCTTCTCGCTGTGGATGTGGCTGAGGCTCTGGCCATGGTGCAGCAGGAGCCCCCAGAGGAGCCACGGGGCGAGGCGCGCGCACAGACCCATGGCTCGGGGTCTCCGTCAGCACGCGCCCGACGCGGGCACCGCGGGGCCCCGGAGGGGAGGCCGGGAGCGCGGCCGTCGGTCCTGCAACTCCGGGCAGGGTGCCCTCGAGGCGCCGCAGCTGTCCAGGCACCCGAGGGCCTGCCTCCTCCGACAGCCAAAGGTCAAGCGCTCCAAGTTTGGGCTCGGAAGGAGGGCCGTCGCCTCCGGTCCTGCAGTGGGTCCGCGGGAGCTGGGGCGGCCTCGGCGCCCGGTTCGCTCGGGCCGCTTCCGGAGAGTTTGGACCGGGTGGCTACCGGGCCGCGGGCCGCTCCGCAGCGGGCTACACCCCTGAGGGAGGGAGCGGGCGGGCGGGCGCGATCTCCCGCGAGCAGGGGAGTGGAGGCTGAGAAGCGAGGGGAAGAGGGGGGGGGCACCTGGCCTCGCCCCGCCGTGGAGGGGCGAGCGGCACCGGCTCCGGAGCGAGCAGGCCCCCGCGGGCGCGGGCTGCGCCGGGATCCCAGGCCTCCCGGCCCGAGGTCAGTGCCCCTGCCCAGTCCCGTGCCCAGGCGGCCGGCGGAGCCCCGATTCGGCAGGCGGACGCGCACGGGCCAGGCCCGGGACAGCGGCTCCCCGGCTGGCGGGCGGGCGGGCGGGCAGGCGGCGCGGGGCGGGCCTGGGCTGGCGGGGGCGTGCTCTCCCACTGGCCCGCCCTGCGCCGCCCGGCCCCCTGCGAAGCCCGGCCCGCCCCGGCGCCCGGTTTATCCGGGAATAACCTGTTGGAGGCACCCACCGGGCGCCCCTAACCCGCGGCCGGTTCCCCTGGCTCTTGGCCCGCGCTAGTCTCCGCTGGGACCCCTCTCCCGCGCCAAGGGCCGGGTGCCGGCCTCCCTGTCCCCGACGACAGTCTCTCCCGCGCTAACCGTCCGCGCACGGGCGGACGGGCCCCTGACACGCAGTGGCTCAGGTAACCCAGGCCTGCGGCGGCAGCGACGACGGCGGCTGGAGCTGCCCTGCCCGGGTCTCCGGGCCTCACTGCAGCTCCACTCGCCTCAGCTCTAGAGCCGGGCTGGACAGAGGCCCGCGGCACAGAGATTGCCGCCCGGGGCTGCCGGCTAGAGGCGACAACGGCCGGGTCCGCTTTGGCCCCGGGTGCGCTCCCAGCCCCCTACTCAGAGCCGGCTTTCTAAGCTCCGCCCTCCGCCGCGCCGCGCAGCCAATCGGCTTCCGCCTCTCTGCAGCTTAGGAACCCGCGCGCTTCGTCACCCGTGTGCAGCGGCCCCTGGCGGGCAAATCTGGGTACTGCCGATAGGACACGAGCTCCTGGTAGGTCCTGCCCCTCTGCAGAAGGTTGGGGAGCAAAGCAAGGACCCGCCCCAGAGGAGGCCCATTAGGGACTGCCAGAAAACGAAAAGCCCACACCACTAAAGGTAAAATTGCCCTACGCATCCCTTAAGTCTCGGCTAAAGAGCCCAATCTGCCTTCCGGACCCCTCCCCGCCTCATCCAAGCTAAGTAGGATGTCCTCCCTTAACTTTCCTACCTGCTTCTTAAGTCTCCTCCCCTTTGAGGTTTTTGCGGGTAGGGCCTGTAGCTGGTTCTTACCCGCACCTCACACTCCCAGCTCTCTTTGCCACTTGAAGGAGGTGTTAGAACCTGAGAATGAGTGCCCCAGTGAAGAGAGAGCTGCTCCTGGGCCTCCTTTAACAGAGCCTGCACTTCCTGTTCTCTTCTCAAGTATGCTGTCAGCAAATCTTTACAGAAACCTGCTCTGTGCCCTACCCTGTCCTTGGCACCAGAGGCAGGGGAAGGAATTAGGCCCAGTCCCTCCTCTGACTGACAGTGCTAAGCTAACTACCTGTTCTAAGCAAGCCCACCAAACCTGGAACACAGATTTGCCCAACAGCTGCCTGGCTTAAGGGTTTGATTGTTGATATAAAAATACATATCCAACGTCACCTACTACCACTCTCCCTAAGCTCCAGTCACACTGACCTTGTTTAAGTTCCTCAAACACATGGAACCTAAGTCATTTGTATGTGCTGTTGCTTCTGTCTGAGACACTCCCTCCCACCCCCCAACTCCTCATATAACTGGCCTCTCATAGAGTTCAAGGTCTCCTTTTCTGAGACTCTTAACTCTGACCACTCCCTCTAATCCAGAATTGGGCCATGCACATGTCTGCCTCCCCCTAACCCATAGGATTGTGAGTTTTCAGAAGTCAAGGGCTGTGCCTTATTCATTTCTGAGGAAAAGGATGCATTCACAGGCCCTGCACATAGTAAGTTGACATGAGTTAATCCATATGATCACTCAAATATTTATTGAGTAACAACTGTATTCTGGGAAATTGGCCAGAACAGAAAATAAGCCACTGATCTAGGTTCTATTAGACCTGTGCTCTGAACCAGGATCATTTTTTGTTGTTTTTTTTTAAATATATATTTCTTTATTGGATTTCAAAGAAGAGAAAAAGAGAGAGAGAGAGAAACATCAATGATGAGAGAGGATCATTGATTGGCTGCCTCCTGCACACCCCCTACTGGGGATCAAGCCCACAACCCAGGCATGTGCCCTTGGCCAGAACTGAACCTGGGACCCTTCAGTCTGCAGGCCGACGCTCTGTCCACAGAGCCAAACCGGCTAGGACTGAGCCAGGGCCTTAAACTCCAATGGAAAAGCAGGCAGATAGGTAACACAGTTGAGAGAAGTAAGTGAGAGTATAGGAAGTGGTGGGGAGCGTGGCACACAGGAAAGCAGGCAGAAAGGTAGACAGACTCAGTATTGCTGGATCATCTTTAAGAGAAGATGAAAAACCGGATTTTTTATATGTCCCTTTTTTTTTCTTAGTATTAGCAACTCATTTTTTAAAGTGTAAGCCACACAAAACACATCTGCAGCCTGAATCACTCAGACTGCTCGTTTGTCACATCTGTGTAAGCCAACCCATCTGCCTGTTCACTCATTTGTCTACAAGAACACACAAGAATAAAGGAAAGGAAAGCATGCTTACAACTTCCTTTAAATTCAACCGCATAATTTCTCTTAGCTGCCACATGATTTCTTTGGGGTTATGGGCCCATAACCCATTTAGTACAAAGAGCCTAGAGGCAGGAAGTAAGGGTCTGTTACCATTTCACATCAATATCCTGAATCTTTTAGAACCTGTTGCATTTCCTGTGAGGCTAAAATGGTGTCTGGGAGTTAAAAAATAGAATAACCATATGATCCAATAACTCTACTTCTATGTACATAACACCCAAAAAATTAAAAACAGGGTCTCAAAAGGGTATTTGTATACCCATGTTCATAGCAGCTATGAGCTATTCACAATAGCCAAGAGGTAGAAGCAACCCAAGTGCCTACAGACAGATGAATGGATTTGTAAAATGTGGTGTATACATACAATAGAATATTATTTGGCCTTTTAAAAAGAAGGAAATTCTACTTGCCACTATATAGATGAACCTTGAGGACATTATGCTAAATGAAATAAGCCAATCACAAAAGACATAACTATATGATTCCACTTATACAAGGTAACTAGGATAGTAAAATTCACAGATACAGAAAGTAGGATAGTGGTTGCCAAGGGTTGGGGGCATGGGAGCATAGGGAATTGTTTAATGGATATAGTTTCGGTTTTGCAAGATGAAAAGAGTTCTAGAGATAGGTTGCAAAACAATGTGAATGTCGCTAACATGACTGAACTGTACATTTAAAAATGGTTAAAATGGTAAATTTTAATGTTATGTGTATTTTACCACAATGAAAAATTGGGAGCCAAAAACATGGTCTGGACAACAGAAGGAACATTCTGATATCCTCTCTGCCTCCAAAATCATGATGTGACAACAGAAAATCCAGTTCCTCTCTGGATCTGTCTCCCTAACTACAGGATGAATAAGTACCTGCTTATAGACCCAGTTCAGCTTTAAAATTTTACTGGTACAAGATAGGAACATCCTGAGACCTCATGGATCTGCCTGGATCAGAAGCTGTGACTCTCAACTTAATAGCTCCTATATGTGATCCTCATGTGATTGTACCTTCTACAAGAAGAGAGCTTTTTATTTGTGATCTCTCTGTCTTTTTTCAACCCATACACTAAGCCTTTAACATGTGCCTGGTGTATCTCCCTTGAATCACCCTTCAGGCTTTGCTCATAATAGATATTCTACAGACGTTGGTTAAATCAAACTGGATAAACAATTCTCATGACTCTATTCCATAATTTTCAAGAGCTTTCATACCTATTATCTCATTTCCTCCCTCACAAGAACTCTGCTAGATAAGACAAGCTATACAGTACTTATTTTACAAATGAAGAAACTGAGGCTGAGAAAATGACATGGCAACCACATCAAGCTCTCTTTCTCCTTTGGGATTTCCTCTCCATCCTAAAAGTTTCAGCTCAAGTGAAATAAAAGCATTCATGCTTTGACCAATGGTTACAGCCTAGCATGAACCAGAAGTTACTAGTTTAAAAAAAAAAAGACCCAGTACCTTCCCTGACTTGCCCTGGCTCCGTTACACCGCTTAGAGTACTTATATAACTGGATTGTGATTACCTAATAAGTATCTATTTTCCCCATTAGCCCCTGAGCTCATCCGGGACTGTGTTTCATTCATCTTTATAGTCTTTATAGGCTGGGACTTTACCTGGTACTTAATAAAAATGAATAATGAATGATGTGTGTTCTGTACAGCAGCCTAGCTTTCCTTCCTGTACATTACAAGGTTTTTGGAGACCAATAGCTTTCATTTAGAAAGTGAGAGAATCTTCAGCAGAAGTATAATAGAGTCCTAAGTCTCTGGCTCAGAAAAATTTAAGACTCTCTGAGTCCAGGTTGTTTTATCTGTGGAGCTCCCTGGTGTCCAAACATAGAAAGTACAGCTATCACTGACAAGCTGCCAGACTCAGGAATAAGGAAAGAGATCTTGGCTTCTAATAACCTTTCCCAGGCTAGTTTCACAAAGAGATTTATCTCCCCTGCCAGAATCAGTTCTAGAATCTTACTGCCAGTGTTCACTCATTCATTTAACATCTACTGACCACCTGTTCGTAATAACCCAGTTCCTACCCTCAAAGAGCTCAGTTTTTAGAAGAGCACCTGGTACTTGTGAATAATGTATTGAAAGGAATTGGTACAGGGGCAGGTGAAGGAAGCACGGAAGGGGGACAACTAACTGCCTAAGGCCATCAGAAAGGCTGTACACAAATGAGTGTGAAGGGTTCTGGAATTAGACTGCTTACATCACAGCCTGGCTATGCTGTGTGACTTTGTACAAACTGAGTTGCTACTGAACACACCAAGGCTGAAGAAGAAGAAATTTCCCAGAGGGGATTATGCTGTGACCTGGGTACCACGTAGGTTGGAAAACCTGCAAAGCTGTCCCTGAGGCAAATAAGACAACTTTTTTTTTTTTAACAATGCAGGCTTTTTGTTTGTTTGTTTGTTTTGTTTTAATATATTTTATTGATTTTTTACAGAGAGGATAGAGAGTTAGAAACATCAAAGACAGAGAAACATCAGTCAGCTCCCTCCTGCACACCTCCTACTGGAGATGTGCCCACAACCAAGGTACATGCCCTTGACCGGAATCGAACCTGGGACCTTACAGTCCGCAGGCTGACGCTCTATCCACTGAGCAAACCGGTTAGGGATATAAGGCAACTATTGTTCTGCCTGCTTGGGAGAAGGGACCCCACCTGGAAGATAGGGCATATCCTTGGTCCCACCTCCCACTTACGTTTTTGGAGAAAATCAGGAACAATGGATCGGAGGATGCTACTCTAGAATTTTATACATTTGTCACATGCCTTGTTCTTTCTCTGCCATCTCTTGTCTTCCCATGTCACAAAATGGGACATCAGGCTGTCTTTAGGGATAGCAATGATGGGGAGACTTCTACTTGTCCTCTTCAGACAGACTGAGAGAGGGAAGAACAGGGGATACAGAGGAGTCCCAAGAGGTGAGGTCCCTAGAACCACATCCGAGTCAAAAGAGAACTTTGATTTAGGATTAGCCTAAAGAGACTGGGACTGGGACTAAGCAGAAAACCCTTTTTGGCCACTGGTGAACTAAAGGAGCTGAAGTTCAGTGAGGACTAAGTAGAAGCTTCTAGGGCAGGGGTGAGATCAGTTCAGGGCCCTTCTTCTCCTCCTCTCTGTCTCCAGCCTGCTCTTGTAGGAGAACTGAGTCAGCTTTAGCATGTTGACCTTGAGAAAGAAGGAAGAATTGGTGAGGGGGAAGAACCTGGGAACATGGGCATATGAAGAAATTAACTACAGTAATGTTCATTTGTTATACCCCGGGCAATCTGCTAGATGCTTGTGTTATCTCATTTAATACAATCCCACAAAGCACACAGTATTGTCATTCTCATTTTAAAATGAAGCAAAATGCTCTTATACTTGTGTATGATGACCTGTTTAAGACCGATCTCCCTGGCTTCTGGTTCTCATAGCCACTGCAGTACATTGAGCCCCATAGAGACAGTACAAAGGCAAGTGCACGTCAGATGGGCACTGGACGACTCTGTGCTCACTGAGGAGAAATCATTAAACATGGGAAAGGAGAGCCTAAGAAGCCAAGAGGCAAAATGTCATCATGTTTTTTGTTTTGTTTTTGTTAATCCTCACCCGAGGATATTTTTCCATTGATTTTTAGAGACAGTGGGAGGGCGGGGGAGAGACAGAGAGGGAGAGACATCAATTAATTGCCTCCCACCAGTGCCCAGACCAGGGCCAGCGATTAAGCCTGCAGCAGAGGTACATGCCCTTGACCAGAATCGAATCTGGGACTCTTCAGTCTACAGGTGGATGCTCTATCCATTGAACCAAACTGGCTAGGGCCCCCATATGTTTTTTGTGTGCACACATGCCAGGAGAAGCACAAAAGAAGCACCCAGATGCTTCAGTCAACTTGTCCGAGTTTTCTAAGTGCTCAGAGAGGTGGAAGACTATGTGCTAAAGAGGAAAGAAAATTTGAAGACATGGCAAAGGCAGACAAGGCCCATTTTGAGAGAGAAAGGAAAACTTATACCCCTCCTAAAGGGAAAACAAACAAAAAAAGTTTGAGGATCCCAATGCACCCACGAGGCCTCCTTCGGCCTTTTTCTTGTTTTGTTGTAAGTTGTCCAAAAATTAAAGGAGAGCATCTGGCTTACCCATTGGTGATGTTGTGAAGAAGGTGGGAGAGATGTGGAATCACACTGCTGCAGGTGACAAGCAGCCTGATGAGAGGACAGCTGCTAGGCTAAAGGAGAAGTACAAAAAAGATAGTGCTGCATACTGAGCTAAAAGAAAGCCTGGTGCAGCAAAAAAGCAAGTAGTCAGGCTGAGAGGGGCAAAAAAAAAAAAAAAAGGAGGATGAGGAAGTTGAAGAGGATGAAGAGAAGGAAGAAGAAGAGGAGGAGAGTGATGATGATGATAATAAAGAATAAGCTGGTTCTAGCACAACTTATTCCTTGTGTATAAAGCATTTGTCCCCCCTCGGAACACAACTCATTCATTTTAAAGAAAAAACATTGAAATGTAAGGTTGTGTAAGATTTGTGTTGTGTTTTTTTTTGGTGGTGGTCGGCGGGGGGGGGGGGTTGGTGTCTTTTTTTTAATCTTTATTGTTCAGATTATTACAGTTGTTCCTCTTTTTTCCCCCATAGCTCCCCTCCTCCCAGTTCCCACCCCACCCTCTGTCCTTACCGCCCCCCCCACTGTCCTCATCCATAGGTGTACGATTATTGTCCTGTAAGATTTGTTTTTAAACTGTAGAGTGTCTTTTCTTGTATAGTTAACCCCCTACCAAATGTCTTTAGATAGCCCTGTCCTGGTGGTATTTTCAATAGCCACTAACCTTGCCTGGTACAGTATGGGGCCTGTAAACTGGCATGGAAATTTAAAGAAGGTTCTTAGTGCACAGCACAAATCCGTTATATATGGGGTGGTAGTTTTTACATCTTCAATAGTCTCTGATGCAACTTATATAATTGTTGTTCTGTTAACTGAATAACACTCTTTAATTGCAAAAAGAATTGCAGCTGTTTTGTTGACATCCTGAATGCTTCTCAGTAAATATAATTTTTATTAGAAAAAAAATCGATTTTCTTTGCCAGTTATATCAGGACAGGGACTTGTCTATGTTTTCACACCTGTATCCTTGCCCAGAAAAGATTTTCAGTAAGTGTGTGTTCAAGAAATGAAAGAGAGTGGTCATTTTAACTGACTTGTCAAAGGTCACAATGTAAGCTGTACAAACAGGATTTGAATCCTGGGCTCTTTGGCTTCAGAACCTGTCTGTGATCTCTCTATTCTACCCCAACAAAATGCTTTCATATGGTGTCTCACTTCTAAAGATCCCAACTTGGTGCCCTTGTCTCTCAGCTGCTTGTGAGCACAAAGAGCTCACCTATTCTGGGACAGCAAGTGAGAGAGCAGGAAGAAGAAACAGCCCTTCTGGGGTTGTGCTCTCTTTCTACCCTTTTCAGCTGAGTCCCTTCCTTTCCAAGAAGCCTTTGCAAGCAGTCTCATCTATCTACTTGTCTCCCTCTCGTCTAACCTTATGGGCCCTTCCTATCTCTATGCCATAAAAGTGACCCAAGTGACCTGGCCTCTGATGGTTTTATACATATTCGTGCTTAATTAAGACAACTTAATTCCACAGACATATACTGAAGGCAAATGTGTGCTCAGGCCTGCCTGTACCAAGCCCAATGGGTGGACACAGAGATGAATCAGACATAACCTCAAAGGACTTACAGTTAGTGGGGAAGACAGACATTATGTACAGATACAATTAACTAGAGCACAAAGCAAGATGACCTAACTGGTATGAAAGAACTATGAGCAATATGCTACATGCACAAACCTTAATTACTTAATTATTATTCCAAAGAGTGTATCATGGGTCAGAGCTCAAAGGTATTATCTGGTTCAACCCCTTGTTTTCTGTGAAGGAGTCTGAGACCCAGAGAAGGGTGAGGCCTGACCTAGAGTTTCCCTAGTCAGTCTGGACAAGCCAAGACTAGACTTCAGGTCTTCTCGGGTTTTGTTGTTGTTGTTGTTTGTTTTTGTTAATTCTCACCCAAGGATATTTTTCTATTGATTTTTAGGGAGAGTTGAAGGGAGGGGGAGAAACAGAGAGGGAGAAACATCTACTAGTATGTGAGAGAAACACATTGATTGGTTGTCTCCCGCAGGCATCCCGACCAGGGTGGGGGATAGTACCTGCAATTGAGGTACATGCCCTTGACAGGAATTGAACCAGGGACCCTTCAGTCCACAAGCCAGTGCTCTGTCCACTGAGCCCAATTGTTTAGAGAAGACTTCAGGTCTTCTGAAGCCCAGCCCAGGGCTCTTTATGTGTCCTCTAGTAGCTTTATATGCAGAAGTTTCATATCCCACTGGAATCTTCAAGGCCAAGTCAAGTTCTCTGACCTAAGCAAGCTAAACCAGGGCCAACCATGGGTTCAGGAAATGCAGTCTGACCACAGGGTGCCAATTCAGCCTTTTTGTCTACTGACTCTAACAGATATCCTACTTTTACCACTATGCTTCTAAAATTGGTTCTCAAGTATTTTTCACAGAAAATATTTTTTTTTGTAGTGAGTTCTTTACCCAGAACACTAGTATATAAATCTGATAAAAATCAACCAATTCGGGTTGAAGGGAAGGGAGGCCAGAACGCCACTATTTTCCTGCCCTTAAATCCTGGGAAGGGGACTCTAAGAACACAACTCAAAAACCTTTATTCTGGGACATAATTTTTAATGGCCCATAGAAGTCATTGTACTATGTGGTCCTCCACTGAACCCTGTCTTTTATGAAATTCACAGTACTTTCTTCATTATTAATGACAACCACCACCGTGTGCTCCCAGTAGGGTATGAAGGAGAACCAGGTTTTTCCCTTGCGTTTCAGATCTCCATTCCTCTAGAGAGGAGCTGGTCCCAAGTGCTTTGAGGATGGTGAAGAGAGATCCAAACTCTGCCAGAGAGGCCAAGGGAAGCTTCCCTAGAAGCAGCATGGAGGATGAATTACTCTATTCAGTCATTTACCAGCTTGAATAGGATAAGGACTCTAACTTCAAAGTCCCATACTCACTAGCTACATGTACTATTGAGCACTTGAAATGTGTCTAGCCAAAATTCAGATGTACTGTTAGGTATAGAACACACCAGATTTCAAAGATTTAATACCCCCCAAAAAAAGAGCCTGCGGGTGTGGCTCAGTGGTTGAGCCTCCACCCATGAACCAACAGGTCCCTGGTTCGATTCCCAGTCAGGGCACATGCCCAGGTTGCAGGCTGGATCCCCAGTAGGTGTGTGCAGGAGGCAGCCAATTAATGTCTCCTTCTCACCGATGTTTCTATCTAAAATCAATAAAAAAAATTTTTTAAAAAGAATGTAAAATGTCCTATTCATTTACAGCCAATAATTTTTATACTGATTACATGTTGAAGAATAATATTTTGGGTAATTTGGGCTAAGTAAAATATATTAAAATTATATCTGTTTCTTTTAAATTAAAAAAATGTCAGTAGAAAATACTAAATTACATTTATGGTTCACATTATATTTCTACTGGACAGCATTAGGAGAGACTATGAAGTACATGGCAGAGGTGGCATGTGTGTGTGTGTGTGCACGCATTGTGGGAAGGGAAAGAATGGCACCCAGGCAGGGAATAGTACGTTAGGGCCAGATTGTGAAAGACGAGTCTATTTTTCCTAGCAGTCAAGACAGAAAAGAAGTCAGAGGGAGTAGGATGCGCAAAGACCCAAAGATATGAGCAAGCACATTGTGTTTAGGGAACTCATTCTCATTTCCTTTGAGCTAGGAATTGACAGAAGGCCTTACATCCATTTTCATGTTACCTTCACAACTACAGGATGAAGAAGAGGTTATGCCGAAGACAGAGCTGAGGCTGAGAAAGGATAAGCTATTTATTCTCTAAGTTGTTCCTTCTCTTTATCCGAAAAGCCTCTGGGAGACAGTGGGCTTGTCTTAAGCGCCTCTCAGTGTCCCTTCCACAGCACCTTGCACGTGGTAGGCGCTCAGAAAAGTTGTTTTTGAACCAAGGATGTCCCTTCCCAAGTCAGAGCTCCACGCACAACGCCTGGGAGCAGAAGCACCAGAGGGCGCCCGCGAGCCCGCCCACCCTCGCGTCCCGGGCCCGGGCGGGGATTTCAGGCCTGGGCGCGGTCCTTCAGCCCCAAGCAGCGGCGCGCCTCGGCGAGAAGAGGGGGCGCGGGGAGCCCCACGTCCTCCGCCCGCCCCGCCCCCTCCCCAGAGCCCAGGCGCGCCGAACTGCCGGGTGCGGGACGACGACGCGACATCCTGTTTTGGGGGCCCGCGGCTCCGCCTGCGCCTCTGCTGATCTTGTCTTTCCCCGGGTGCTGACGCCAGCTCCCCTCCTCCCCAGCCGTGGCCGCGCCCTCCCCGGGGGTCTGGGGCCTTCCCACTGCTGAATCACCGCCTCCGCACCCCTCCGCACCCCCTCGGAGCTCGGGGCCGGGGTGGGGAATGCCCAGCTTGACCCACTGTAGCCCGAGGCTTGACCATCGCTCGACCCCTGCACTTGACTGAAGGCACCAGGCCTAGGGGCGCCGGTTCTCAGCATCTTCAGCGATGGGTGGGGGCGAGGTACGGGAGGGGGCAGAAGCCTGAGCCCAGGTTAGGGCCCCTACGGCGGCGGCGGGGGGGAGGGGGGAGGCGGTGACGGCTGGGAGGAGGAGGAGAGGCTTGACCTTGGGAGGCCTGACCTTAAGGGACACAGAGGGGTGGGGGAGCCCGGGACCCGGCAGAGGAGAGACCAGTGGAGGGGAGCCCGAGGGTGGGGGCCCCGGCCTGCGGACTTCCTGGTGCGGCTGGGCCCCGCCCCGCGCCCCGCCCCCGGCCCGGCCGCCCGGCCCGCCCCCCCCACTTCCTCCGGCCTCCCGCTCTCACTTCCTTCTCGAGCCGCCAGCCGCTGCCGCCGCCCCCAGCTCCCCCGCGGCGGGGAGGGCACCAGGTGAGGCCCGGCGCGGGCCGGCGGGCTGGGGGTCGGGGTGGGGAGCCCTGTCGGCCCGGACCGGGCGCGGGCGCGGGCCCGGGAAGTTTGCTCGCGGGAGGCCGCGGCCGGGAGGCTCTGGGATCGCTGCAAGCTGGGCGGGCGCGGCCGCCGGGCGGGGCGGGCTCCGGGGCCCTGCGAGCCGGCGGTGGCCCCGGGGAGGTGGGTTCCTGGACGGCGGGGGGCTGCCCCGGCGGCCGGGAGCTGCGGGGGGATCCCTGAGATGGGAAGGCGGCGGCTCCGAGGGAAGAGTCTCTGAAGTGGGAGAGCTTAGAGCTGGGAAGTGGGACTCAGAAGTGGGGTGCCCGCAGAAGTGGGTGGGGGTGCCCCGAAGTGTGCGAGAGGAGGGTGCCCCCTGGGCTGGAGATGGCGCTCCCACCGCCCCGGCGGTGGTGACATTTGCGAGGGGGGCGGTGTCTGGCCTCTGAAGCCTCCTCCACTGCAGAGGAAGAGCTCCCTGCGCGGAGGATCGCCGCCAACCCGGACCCGGCTCTGCGGCTGCAGCCCGCGGTCCCCTGCACTCGAAGAAGGGTCGCGGGAGCCCCGCTGACCACAGTCCTTCTCTCTGTAGGGTTTGTTGTTGTTTTCTTTTCCTGAGGTCAAATCTCTTCATCCCTGGACGCAAGCAACAGGTCTTTAGTTAGCAAACATCCGCCTGCCTGGCCGACTGGTGCCTGGCCTTACTCCTTGGTGGGTAAACTGAGGGAGGTCTCATCCTGTGGCTGGAAGTGGAAGGACGCTCATTCAGAGGCACTGATAGTCCCTGACAAGATGGCATCACAGAGCAGCAGTAACTTCAGAAAATGGAGAGAATGATAGGGCTTCTGGGAGGAAGCAAGGGCTCTGGCCCTGGGAAATGCTTGAGAACCACCTCCTAGTCTTCCCCTACCGCAACCACCCCTCACTGTTAGTCCCCGAATTCTGTACACCCTCACTCTGTCTTCCTCCATCCTTTCTTTAGACTACCCACAACCCCTCCATTACCCTCTTCTCCCACCTTCTTCAGTTTCTTTTCCCCAACACACAGTCATGCCAAGGCCCTGGCCTCTCACTTAACCCTGCCCTTCTGTCCATCTCTGTCCCCTCCAGCCTACACCCTTCCCTTCCTTGACCAGCTTCTGGCTCCACACTCTTGCTTCCTCCATTTTTCCTCATCCTTCTCCATCCCTCTCTGTCTTTTCCTTTCAGCCACTTATCTCCAGCTTTGGGGTCAGATCTTTGGTGATTTTGAGAGCCTTTTCAAACCTCCCCAGCTCAGAGATGCAGGCTGCAACCACCTAGTCATAGAGATGATTAAAGGCTAGAAAACCTCTCTGTGTGTGTATGTGTGTGCAAGTGTCTGTGTGTCTACATTTTTTTCTCTTTGAGACAAAATAAATGCTCTCAGCCTTGAGAGGGCCTAGAGCAGAGAAAGCCAGCAGAATGAAGGGAACCTGTGGTGGGTGAGGTTGTGGTTAAGCAGGAGGAAGTAGATCGTAGCAGTTGGGGTAGAGTGGCAGGAATAAGACTGGTGAAAGAGGCCATGGGAAATCAAAATCACCCAGGCCCTTGGGTGCTTGATCATGAGGCCAAGCCTGGAGGCCTGGGGTGGCGGGTGGGGAGTGAGGGGTGGGGGTGGGGGTGGGGGTGGGGGGAGACAGCCCGATGGTTCCTAACTCCAATACTTACCCGTTCCAACAATGGTGTTGGAGAGAATGAGACCAGGTTAACTATGTGTGACAGCTGGAAAGGGAAGAGGCAAAGGCAAGTTTCTGGAGGGAAGACTATAGCTAGTCTAACTTGAGTTTTTAATGTTTTAGTGCCAGTTCAGGAAAAGAAGAGGGGTGTGAGGCAAAATTATCTACCCTTTCTTCCATGCTGTCTTCCATCCGAGTCCTGCCCAGGCTGGATACCCCATGCCCCCGGCTACATCAGGGCCTTGGTGACAGGAAGCCCTCTGCAGTCTGCTGACCTCTCCTCCGCCTCCAGGCATCCTTAGTATTCCCCCTTTCACCCTAGATAGGACCCTACTCCCTACCTTTCTCCTGAGTCTAACTTCAGTCTAGATAGGTTGTATAAGCTCACATTGTCCCCATTCTAGAACTCTTTCCTCAAGCCTTTGGGATGCATGTTATGAGATCTTGCTTCTCGCTGCCTCCCTCAGTTTACTCTATTTATTTGTCTCCATTAGGAAAAAAAAGAAAGAAAAAAAATGGAGGGGAGCAAGTGCTATACTTTTGGGATTCCCAAGCACCACTAGATTTAAAGGCTGTTCCCATTCTATTCTCTTCCATTCTCACAGTTGCCCATCTCCCATGAGGTGTCCCTTCTTCTACCCACTAGTCTCCTACTCTCATTTCTGGGAGGTATGTTGGGTTTGGCCCCCGGAGGAAATTTCAGGGACATACATAAAATCCCTTCTTAGAGAAGGATGTTCATACAAGGCACTTTCCCAGCATCACCACTCAGTAAAAAACTACCCAGGAGTCCTGACTCCTGGCCTGCAACCCAATACTTATTTTAGGATCCTGCATAACTAAAACCCACAGGTCGCTGAGGGTGAAGATAGCATGAATGAAAAGGGGTTTCTCCCAGGTAGGATCTGGTCCCACTGAAGGTTTTTGCAAGGTTTTTGAAGATTTTTCAAACTAATTGCAAGAAAGTCATTGCTGAAAAAAATATGATCAGGGTCAAGGGATCTAAATGGGAAAATATCATGAGAGGTAGGGAGGTGCCTGCAACCTAGGAGGCTGCTCATTGAGGTTTTGGCTAAAGAAATAAGGTCAAGGTCCTGAAATGAAAGGAAGTGGCCAATGTGAGATTGTCACAAATCCTAGTTGGGATCCTAGGATCTGGAGAGTTGTTTCTGGCAAGATGTGAGGGCAAATGAGATAGCTGATGTGAGCTTTTAGGGGGTCATGAGCTGGAAGATACGAGAGGCTGTGGCTACAGTAAGACAGTTGGGAAGATATTTGAATGGGGGTAGATGGGCATTTGAGAAGCAGATGGGGGCCAGGACCCAGACTGAAGATCCCTCCCTCCATACACAGTGTAGACCCATTAGTGGTGAGGCTTGTAGGGGTCTCTGAGGAGGGAAACCAAAGACAAAGCCTGGGCCACCTCCCCAGAACAGATTGGTTTTCCTGTCCAGCGTCCAGCTTCCTCTTTTGTCCTCTTGTCATGGGGGGAGGGCATCTCCCCAGGAGCTAGAAGCTGAAGGAGGAGTTCCTCAGTTAGGGCAGGGACAGGATGGCTGGCTGTCTAATGTCAGTTCTAAATCTTGGACATCCCAGTATGGACTAAGCTTGAGAATTTAGAAGCAAAAAGGGCTCAGACTTCAACCTGACCCCTTTCACCTTTTCCTGAAGGGATAAACCGTGGTAAGATCTTCCTGAATGAGCTCCAAGAGATGATAGGCTCATTCCCAGGCCTGAGTAAAATACTCTTTTTATGGAAGTAACGTCAGGCTGGAGGTTAGGAGATCCAGGCTCTTGTCCTAGATTTGCTCCCAAATCTCTTTATAACTCTGGTCAACTTTGTCTCTCGTTACTCAGCTTCATCATGAAGGAGTTGCCTATCAAACCCTCCACAGAGCATAGAGAACACTGATAACTCGGACTCTCCTTCAACCACAAGGCTCTTCATAGCACTGGCCTCCACTGTGAGCCCTCCTGTCTCATGCCAGTCTTGATCTAACAGGCCTGAGTGGTCTCTGAAAATCTGTCCAGGGATAGGAACTGTGGCCCCTTTCCCCAAAGTCCAAGGATTGTTGTAGGTTGAGAGATGAGAAGAGGGCAGAGAGTGTGGGGATTTTGCCAGGGGACAGCAAGATGAGGGAGTACCCTGTGCCCTGCTCTAGCTCTGCCCCACTGACTGTGGAAAATAGATGCCGGAGTTTCCTCCCTGATGTTTTTTTCCCTTGTGGAAACCCCCTTAGGCCTGGGGCGGGGCTGAAGGGACAGTGTGGCCCTGGGTCTCTCTGGGTATTTTTGGGGGTGTGGGAGGTAGGATTGGGAGGATGGCGCTTCTATACAGCACCGTGTGAAGTGAGCAAAGGCAAAGGAAGTGCCACTTCACAGGCCTTTCTTTGGGGCCCTGGGACTCCTGAGCTGCTAGGGGGAAGGGAGGAGGAAGCAAGTGTTCAGCCTTCCTCTGTGCTGCTTGGTGGGGGAGGGGGTGGCCTCCTTAGCTCCCCCAGGCAGAGCTCTCCAGGCCCTGGGGCTCACCCTTTGTGGAGCACCCCAGGAGCTGGGTATGATGAAAGAAGGAAGGGAACTCAGACTTAGTGAAAGGGTCCCATCTTTACCACAGCTTTCCCAGCTGTAGCTGTCTTGCTTCTTCCTCCTCTCTAGGCCCTTCTGGGTAGAGTCACCTAACCCTCTCACCCTACCTGGTGCAGTGCAGGAAGCTCTGCAGAGGCTGAAGGGTGGAGAGTGGCAAGCATGGGTTTGCTTTTTGGTGTGTGTGTGTGTGTGTGTTTAAGGTTGGGAACTAGGCTCTCTTGGGTCTAGTTCCCTGCTGATGTGGAGAAGGGGAAGAAAGAGAGAAACTCAGCCCTTGGCCTGGTCCCAGCCCCACAATGATCTCATGTCTCCCCCAGCTTCCTCCTCCCCACCCAGCTGCAGCCAGCTGCAGCCTTTTTGAGCCTCTTCATATCACCTCTCCTCCATCCTTCCAAACAAATATTCAGACTTGCAGAGCTTCTGAAGCCATTTCCAACACTGACCTTGCATAACCCTTGACCTCGAGTCTTCAGATACCCCCCATCCTTTGCCTTATCAGGACCACTTTTCCTACCCGTCTTCCTCATCACCTGTAGCCTTGCTGTGCCTGCTTCACCCCCTTACCTTTCCAGGAGAAGACAGGGCAGTCTAACCTTGATGTGTTTGATACCCGAAATTGTGCTCCTCAGCAGGAGGAGGAAGTTGATCGCCCATGTCTTGTGTCTTCTGGGCCTATGGCTCTTCCTGGTTCCCAGAATCAAAGTTTACATTGATGGAGGAAGAGATAGGTGTTGGTCTGCAGCTTTTGCTCAGCACTCTGCTGGACTTCTGGAAGTAAGCAAAAGAACAATTTCCCTCCTCATGAGGCATCCAGCTAGTTTAGCGCAATGAACAGTAGAAACAGTGCTGGGGAAGCTAGCACAGGAAAGGGGGAGAAGATGGGAACAGATCTGGGCCCTGAAAGGCTGGGAGGATCAGACAAGGGCGAGCAGAATTCCTGGAGGAGGAACTCCCATGTGCAAAGACATGAAGTACAAGTGAGTTCAGTTATTGACTGTGTTCAGCCTAAGGAGACAGATCCCCAGGACCTTGCCCTCTAGGTCCTCCCAGTCTAGATAAGATTCAGAACAGGCCCCATGTCTTGCAAGATACAATGTGCCTGTGAGAGAAACAGGGACCAGACCTTGGATGGGATAAGTCACTTGTGACCTGGGTGATTTGCCAAAACTTTCCTGGAGGAGATGGCAATGGTGGTTGGCCCTGAAGAACCAAGGGGTGGGGTTTCTTTAGGCACCTGAGGACTTCTGAGCTGCCCATTGGGGACTGGAGGATGGAAGAGGGGAAAAATGTTGGATTCCCATGAGGACAGGGAGTATTGCTTGCTGTTTGGTGTGTTTTGGGGAAGAGAATGTGGAGACTGCTTTGGAGGATCAGGGTGGTGTGGCCAGAGTTCAGGATCAGAATGCCCAGAGATGGATTAGGTAGAATGCGCTTCAGTGAGGGCTGCAGAAGGGGAGCCCCATGTCAGGGAGGCAGGTTAAAAGTCTGTGGTAAGTTGGTTCCCATTGCCTTCACACCCCCATTTCTTAGGGCCCACCCTTCCCCTCCCCCACTCCCAATTGGGACACTTCCCCTGCTCTAACGGCCACAGAGATCTGGCAGTCAGGCAATCCTCTGCTTCCTTTCCCTCCCCACTTCTGGGTCTGCCTGAGGCACACCCCAAGACAAGGTCCCACTGGTTACAAGCTGGCCTCCAGGAACCACACTCAGAGTTAGGTCCCCATGGGCTGTGCTCCCCTAGGCTGGAGTCAGGTCAAGTTGGTACTGGGGAGAGAGATTTTTGCCTATTCTACTTAAAGTTTTTGGCTGCCACTGCTGTCCAAAAAGATTCAGTATTACAGTGTTGGCCGTGGGAATGTTAGTTCAATTCTGGGCTTTTGAGGCAACTGTCCAGATCTCAGTAATGGGGCAGAAGCAAGCAGATCAGAAGGCAGTGGTTGCACACTCCTGTGCACTCAACCACTGTGCTCAGTTTTTCTGTAGAAGAGTTGAGGATGCGCAAGCTCCAGTATTGGGGGCGCATCTACAAACTAGGAAACTTATGTATGACTATTGGGGAAGGAGAATCACAAGGAGCCAAAGAAGAGTTAAAAGGATTGGCCATGCTATGGAATTTCAAAGAAAGAAGTCAGTAGCCTCATGGGCTCTGAAGCTCTGAAGTTTAAGATAGGCCTTGAGGAGTCAGGAAGATTCTAGAGGCAAGAGGGAATGGCAGCAGATGGAAGAGCAAGAGTAACAGTTGAGAGGCAACTATCGTCCTGGCTTGTTTAAGAAGACAGTGAAGACATGTCTGGAGCAGGAAGCTGGGGACTCACATTTGCAGAGTACCTGCATTTACACATATTGTACGTTAATGCACTTAATCCTTATAATACCTTATGAGGTTGGTTTTATTAACTTAGCTCATAAGTGGCAGACCTAGGATTTAAACTGAGGTCTAGCTAACTCTAAAATCCCTACCAGAATATGAAGAACTCTGAATGCCAGGATGAGAGACTAGGCATGCTCTTAATTAAATTAGGAATAAAAAGTCATTGTAATTTGGCTAATAATATATATCTGTGACCATTAATTTACTTACTAAATAAAAGTTCTTTTTGTTTTTATTGATTTCAGAGAGGAAGGGAGAGGGAGAGAGATAGAAACATCAATGATGAGAGGTAATTATTGATCGGCTGCCTCCTGCACACCCCCTATTGGGGATCAAGCTCGCAACCTGGGCATGTGCCCTGACCAGGAATCGAATCATGACCTCCTGGTTCATAGGTCGACGCTCAACTGCTGAGCCACACCAGCAGGGGCCAAAAGTTGCTTTGTTTTGTTTTCCCCAAAAGTTCTTTTTATAAAAGTCATCTAGTCAGTCACAGTTAACTCTAACCTCAAGCAGGCCACTCTTCTTATTTGGCCTCCGGCAGCATTGACTGTTCCTTCTTCCTATGTGGCACAGGTTAGACCCTACTCTCCTTAAATGGGCTGTGGGAATGTATTTGACCCAGTACAGGTCATAGGATTTCCAAGTAAACATTTGTCCTGGGAGAGGAGATATGCTCTGGGATAAAGTACTAGACTGATCCCACCACTCCGACACCTACGTATTCAGTCCTTCCTGCCTATTGGGATGAAAGGCTTTGCTTCTGTGTGCACAACTTTCCAATTCACAGAGCACATTCATTCCCATGCTGCTGCTGCCCTTTGAGTCAGGGAAGGCAATTATTGTCATTCCTACTGTACAGTTACAGAAACTGAGGCTCCAGAAAGGGAAATGACTTACTTGCTCAGGGTCATGAAGTTGACTAGTAAGGGGTAGTGTGGAGGCTGTATGATGCATTGAGGAAAACACAGACTTTGGATGGCAAAATGGGTTTGTGTCCTGACTCCCAAGCTAACTGGCTGTATGACACTGAGTTACTTTAACTATGAGTTTGTTTCCTTATCTGTAAATAGACATAGTACCAATGGGTTGTTACAAAGATCAAATAACAATGCCACGTGATCTATAAAGGGTTGTTCCCTGTGAGGGCTTTTGATCAAAAGACAGAGTCAGCAGGTGAACCCAAGAGGCCACATTCTGGAATTTGCTTCTCTGCCCTCTACCACACTGCCTTGGCTCTGCTTGTTTCTGGATACTACCTCACTCATGATCCTTTTCCGGTGTCAGTCCAGTTCCCTTGCCAGCCCGGAAGCTGCTGCTCTCTCCCTCCCCACTCCTTTGAGGGCTGATTTACTGATCGTGGGTTGATAACCACCTCCCTAGAGAGCAGCCTGGAGCCACTGAACTTCCAGTCTCTTGGGCCTTGTGACTGCTGTCCAGAGCTCCCTCCTTGCCTTCCTGCCTGGGCCAACCCAGTGCTGGGCCTGTGGGGGAGGACTTCCCAGACATACTACCACACCCATGCCCCCACTCTGTGTAGAACTAAAGATTTATAGACGCAGAAGTTCTCTCAAAATACTAGGGTCTCCCAGGTAATTCAGGGGGCATAAGTAACAGCACCAACTGCTGCAACATGTTCTCTCCTTTCCCCAAGGGAGGAGCCACAGAATCCTAGAAGAATTCTAGGGATTGCCCCCATGTATGCAGGCCTTATGCATTTGCTAACTGACTCAGCCCCAACCCCACTCCCACGCTACCCCCTGCCTTTCCTACCCCCATCATTCTATCCCCTGCTCTCAGAGCTCTTCGTGTCTCATTTCATCTACCTACTGTCCTTGTCACAGGCAGTTTTATCTCCATTTCATAGGCTGGGAAATAGGCCCAGGGAGGTTAAGTGCCTCATCCTTGGTTTCAGTGAATCAGCAGCAGAACAGAGCTGGGGTTAGAACTTTGGTCTCTTGACTTCCAATCTGAGGTTCTCTCCACTGCCCTATAGAATCCTTAACTCCTACCTGGACCCATTTCCTGAGGCTCTCTATCATCTGACCTGAAATTGGACACAGACACTTACTCACACAAATAAGATGGAAATGTTTTCATAGGAACCAGAGAAAACCTCATAGAGTGAAACCATTTCCCTCTCATCTGATCCCAGGGGAAGCTAGAGCCTGGGAGGAAGCTAGGATCAAGCTCTGGGTCCTGTGCAGGTCCACACCACCAGAGTTCCTTTTTGCCTCCCAATGGGATCTCCCCCTATCCACAATTTGATTTTTGAGGTTTCCGAACCAATATTTGAGAGGTCAGGCTGAGAGTTGAGGGGTCTTCAGACTACGGTGCAGCTTTTCAGTGTATATAAATCGAAATGGGGAAAAATGGGCCAGTGATGATGGTGCTTGCATGGAGCAAGGGATACTTGGATATCTGGGTTTGTCTAAAACAGACTGTCCAGCCCTGGCCAGTGTGGTTCATTTGGTTGGAGAAATGTCTAGTGCACCAAAAGTTCCTGGTTCGATTCCCAGTCAGGACACATACCCAGGTTGCAGGTTCAATCCCTAGCCTGGTTGGGGCGTGTGCAGGAGTCAGCCAATCAATGTCTTTCTCTTACATCGATGTCTGTCTGTCTGTCTGTCTGCCTATCTCTCTCTCTCTCTCTCTCTCTCAATTCCTCACTCTCTATAAATAAATAAATAAAATAAAATTGGCTATCCCCTCCTAGGATGCAGAGACCTGGTTGTGAGAGTCGGGGAAAGGAAGTCACATACTGGCCAGCAAAAGTCCCTTATGGCCAAGAGGAAGTAGCCAATCAGAGGAGAACCTTTGCCACAGCAATATAAATAATCACAGGGTTACCGGAAGCTCTGTTCTTTCCAGAACTCAGAAGAGCAGTTCCTCACCCTGAGGCCCTGTGAGTTGCAAAGGGGGCAAGGATAATGGTTGGAGCTGGGACTCTCTTCCATACCTCATTAATAATTATAGCAGCCCATTTACTTGGTACTTCCTATGTGTCATGCCTCAGGCCAAACACTTTCTATACATTAGCTCATTTTATACTCTGAACAATTGTAGGCAAGATTTCCCCCATTTTACAGATGAGAAAATTGAAGCTCAGGAAACTTAATATGTTGCCCAAGATCATACATGACTAGTTGGTGGAGCTGTGAGTAGAATCCCTGGCCAATCTGACTCCAGTATATGTTCTCAGTGATAGAGCTTTAATGGCACTGTGTTCTCTACCCAAGAGTCTGGAAGCCCCTGAAATTCTTCAGATGTACATGCCATGGTCTCAAAAAAGTGACAGAAAAGTAAGGAGGAAATCAAGGTTTTGTTTTATTCTTCTGTTCATCCCTCTGGGGTGGGCTTGGAGGATCTGCCTCACCCCACCAAGGATCTCAAGAGAAGATGCTGATGTCTAGGAGCCACCCCTTTGCCTCATTCATCATTCCATACTCAGATTCCCACTAGACCCCAGTCTTGGCTCGATCTCCCATATTCCCCTGCACCGAGTTGCCAGCCTGGTTATGTGTGACCAAATAGGGTTTATTGTGCTTACAAAAATAATGGGATTAGCTCACCCTACCTTTCCCTCCCAGGGCACCCTGGATTTCGATAGGGCAGCTGTCTATAGAGAATTGTGCTCCTTCCTCAGCAGGTTTCTTATTGCACCTTTTGGGTTATACTCAGTAGCCAAGATATGGGGTTTGGAGTTGAAACATCAGTGCACTGGGCAGGGCTGACCCTGAATTGGGAGAGGTTCCCATACATGGCTGCATCTCATAGTGACTTGGGACAGAACCCCTCTCCAGTGTACATAGTGGGAGGGATCCATCCCTAGTAGAGGGTCGGTAGATTGATCCCTACACCTGTACACTGTCCTTTTGTGTCTATCCTGCCTGGAGGAAAAATAAAAGTAGCTAATACTCATTGAAGGCACTATTCTAAATGTTTTACTGTGTTACCTTATATAATCCTCTTACTAATCCAATGAAGTAGGTATTATTTTATTCCCATTTATTCATAAGAAAACAAGCCCACTAATCACCAACTAATAAGTAATTGGTCCAGGGTCACACAGCTAGTAAATAGCAAAACTAGGATTTGACCTTAGTTGGTCTGGCACCAGAATTTATGTGTTCCACATAATTTATTTACATATTGTAGCACCAGCCTCCTTACACCTGAGCATCTTTGCATGACCTCAGGGCCTCTCTTTATTTTGTATCTGTCTCCCTGAGGTCTGTCCTGATGGTATTATAAGATGGTGTCAGGTTAAGAAAACAGAAGGTCATTTCCCTCTGTGTGCCCCCATTCTTTCATTCCAAGAGTGTCCTGACCAAGTGTCCCTCTCCTCTGTTCATAGGTCATTGCATCCAGAGGGGCCCAGAAGGGGAAGGAGGCAGTGCCTCCATTGCAGCAGCTGCACCCACAATGCAGAGCATAAAGTGTGTGGTCGTGGGCGATGGGGCTGTGGGCAAGACATGCCTGCTCATCTGCTACACAACTAATGCCTTCCCCAAGGAATACATCCCCACAGTGTTCGACAATTACAGCGCCCAGAGTGCAGTTGATGGGCGCACAGTGAACCTGAACCTGTGGGACACAGCGGGCCAGGAGGAGTATGACCGCCTCCGCACTCTCTCCTACCCTCAGACCAA